>JANSTX010054045.1:14997-28003 GCA_027564355.1 Penthetria funebris | reverse complement strand
ATACTTTTTCGCTCTGCAAACAGGTATTAGTTGCTGGGAGCCATTTTGCAATTTAAAGTGCAATTCATGCAATTTTGCTATTGTTGCGATCAACTTGTGATACGGTGCATTGTTTTGGTGAAAGAGTAGTGATGGATCACATGAAAAAAAAAAATTTATTGCGCTTATTTTATTCTGGAACAATTGAAAAATTTGGGCGACCAGAGCGTTCAGCATTATTGGTATTTGTACGGCCGTGTTTAAAATCAGCAAACAACTTCTCTACCACTTGTCAAGCCATTTATTTGCTTTTATTAAAATGCAGTGCTTTATCAACACACGAAATTCAGATTTTTCAATTGTTTTTGAAATTACAAAAGTAGCGTCACTAAAATCACCGTAAATTGTGAACTAAAAGCTTGGTACTTCCTAAAAATCACACAGGTTTGCCAATAGTGGCGCCATTTATATATCATCCTACGAACTTATTGATTGATGGATTATTCCAATTTCATTTCAAAACGGAATAGAACCATAGGTGAACTCGAATTCAAGTAACTGAAGTTAATTATTCATATGCTCATCACATCTTTGGAGCTTTTATCATGATTTTAGTAATACGAATAACTTTCAAAACAGTACCAAACAGTATTCCCTGAAACACCTAATGAATGACTGCAGAGATATCATTCATATTATTTTTGAAGTTATATGTAGCAGTTTAGCGAATAGAAATAAGTTTCAGATTAGATTCGTCTGCAAAAAGTGATGGCTGATTGCAGCAGCACCGACCAATAATCAAAAGTTTTGAAATAAACACACAAAAATCAATCAATACTTATGGCATACGGAAACGAACACTATTTTCAACCAGCAATGCTAGACTCACAAGTTTGAATAGACGAATTTGTCATACGTGTCATTTGAAGAAAGCACAACATCTACGCGAATATTATTCATTATTTTCAGACGAAATTTACAACTTCAGGCGATTCAATATATTAAAAAACAAACAATTAATAAACTTGTAAACATAATATTTTTATTAAATTAATTTAATTTTATAAAATACAATATTTATTTAAATTTAAAATTTAATTCTTTGGTAACAATTTTAAATTAAAGCAAATACTTAAAGCTAATTTTATGCAATATTTTTATTATGGCAATACTATTTATTACAACTATCTTTTAATTAATTACTAACGGAATGATTTTCGTGTAATTGTCAACGAAATAAGAATATCTACGTCAATACGTCAAGTCAAAATGTCCCATATCACATTACATAACAAGTGATTGCTTCTCATGTAAGTGTACGATTTCAATATCCTATATTTACACATATTTCACGAAATTTATGTAATTTTACTGATCCATCTGGAATGTTTAGTTTTTAGTATATAATTTAGCAGTACTGCAACATGAGCATACGTAAAAATCATTGAATAAATGTTGAATACGAAATATGTAAAAATATCATATATTTGTAAATACTATATGTGAAATTGGATTTGTTTGTTATTCAATAAATAATAGCATATTATCACAAGCAATTGTAAAATAGTTTAAATTTATATCGACAATTTTTCGTTAATCTCACAATTTTGTTTATAATAATAATATATTTTTTCTCCTTTTTGATTCTGGCGCACAAAAGCTCTTTCGTTGAAAACGTTATAAATGTTAAAGTTTAACCTTAAGCTTTATAAAAACAACGAAGAAAATATATATTCGTTTTTATTAATTATAAAAGTGTAAGTAAAAAAATTATGTGATGGGGAGTTTGAGCAAAAGATATCATTATTATCTTGATCCAATTAAAACTACAATTATTAGAAGATACGGTTTAATAGTCAAGTAAGACCACATATTTTCAAAGTTAAGAGTTTTTGTTGAAAATGTAAACATGCACAAAATAACCAAATAATAAATAAAATATGGTGTCAATTTCAATGTCGCCGATGTGTAAAAAATTTCGCACACAAACTCTAAATAAATTTATATTTTTAGTATTATTTGATAATATTTGATAATTTCACCGTAGTTCTTCGTAAGGACGGAAACTTTGATTTTAATTCAATTTTCGCTGTTATTATTATATTTCCATTTTTTTCATTTCAACATTTGTACGCATTTCCTTCACTATCGTTCGTTTAATTACTAATTAGCATAAAAATTTCCATATAAAGGATATATTTAGGGTGAAATCACAAATTTACTGGTAATGAATTAATTCATTACATATAATTAACCTATTTTTTTTTTTTTGTTTCGTTACAAGGCCCTTACTTTCTTATGCTGTTTTCGAATTACCTTACAACTATACAAATCTAATCCGAATTGCTTTAAAAAATTTAAAAATTGTTTACCAATATTTTCAATTAATGAAAATGGTGAATTAAATGACAAATTAAAATTAATTAGTGAATTTAATTTGGGCAATGCTTCGATTGATAAATGCGGATAGAATCTTTTAATATGTTTACATTCAATGAGTGTATTATTTTCGGTAATTGTTAAAAAATCATATTCTAAACTGGATGGAATAATTAAATATAATCGATGATTTTCTTTATTATTTATAATTTTCATTTCATTGGCATCTAAAATTAATTTAATTTTTTTAAATAAATTATCCATTTGTTTATTGCCATATTCATAGAGAAATAATCGACGAGTATGTCGATATTTTTGTCCTTCCTCATTTTTTAATATTGTTTTTGAATTTGGTAAATGATATAAACTAAGTGGTATACTATAAATATGACTGGTTACAATATGATAATTAATATTATTTTTAATTATATCATATTTGGACGAAGTAAAATATTGAACTGTTCGTAAAACACCTCCTTGATGGACAAAACCAAAGAAAATTGCTAACAGAATATTGACAAAATACCAACAATAAATAATCCATTTAGCACTGGCCGATGTACACAAATACTTTTTATAAATAAATTGTGTTAATGAATTATTCCATGGAAATGGATTTGTTAATGCAAATCCGGTAATAAATTTAGGTGCATGCAAAAATATAATCGGTAATGTTATTGGTATTAAAAATCTTGGTTCTTGATGATTTATTAAGGACAATATAATTAAGGGTATGAATATTGATGATGTCATTAGAGCAATCACTGATTGAGCACGTGGTAAATTTTTGTAATCTGCCAAACAGAATCTGAAATTTTAAAATAAGAGAAACTTTAGGAACTAATGAATGATATCGAAATTATGGTCTAGAATCTAAACACCAGATATTAATGAGAAAATAACAAATATAAATCACAATATTTTATAATTAAATGAAAATTAGTGTAGAAGTGAAGAATAATTAAACGTCAAAAGACATATATTTGGCCGGTTAACATGTTTTATTATAAATTTTGAGCCAATGAAAATCATCAAATCAACATGGCGACTGTGCCGCCATTATTAAAGTATTAGACGAGACTATTATCGTTGCCAATTCGCTGTATATAAGAAATTCATCGGGCAACATATATAAAGATATTCTGCTAACATAATTAATCAATCTTCTGTAAAAATGAGAATAGTGAAGATTGATCAAACTGAATAAACATGCTCAATAGTGAGTTGGGTTAGTGAAATTGCGACAGACGCGTCGTTGGCAGCAAAACAAAAGACAAATTGTAGAGTGAAAACAGAATTGAAATTATTTATTACTTATTTATTATTTATTATGATGAAAATTTTGAAGGATAACAACTTTCCCATAAATGGATCCCGAGTGAGGACAAAGTAAAAAAAATGTTTTTGTTCATCTACTAATTCTAACACAAATTAATTACAAATGATAACTGCAAAATTTCATGATGATACAAGTGCCTAGACGCACTGTTTGGTCAAAATCAATATTATATGAAATTTAGTGAAAATTCTGGAACCCTAAAGAAACTGCAACGATTGCAATAGTATAGATCATACTCTAAGGATTTTCCGGTCGATGAAAACACCATATAACACTATATATAGATAAGTGAATATAACTTGAAGATCGTAGCGGTTCTCACATTTATTAAGTATCAAATTTGTCCATATGTGGGTTACGTCGATGTGATATAAATTTTAAGCTAATAACTTCGTATATAATGTATTTATCTTATTTTAATAATTACCTTAAAATCATCCTGAGAAATGAATAAATTGCAATAATTCCAAGTATATTATACAATAATGGCATATTTACAAGCAAATGCAAATATTTCGGATGTACACCATGTTGTCCAGTATTAACGGGATTTATATTATATCGTATAAAATTTAACGGTGTCACAACAAAATTATTAATATTAATTTTAAAAGTACTAATATCATAAGGTAACAAATACCCATAATATAATGAATCAATTATTATACATACACATAGTATTGGTATTGCTGATACAATAAACCCCAAAATTCTTAGATTAAAATCAAAAAATGTTACGGATTTTGTACCCATTCCTCTGAGTAACCAAAAGAATACAACTGGCATACCATAAATTAGAAATGTTGGTCGATTAAAAATACCAATAACACATAATGTTGACACATAAAAACAATTATTAAACGAATGATATGGTAGGGCTGATGTTAAACGAAAGAATTTCACTTTATCCGCAATTGTATTGGCATTTCTATATTTATCCTGAAGGAATTCAGTTTGAAATATTATTGTATTCGAATGAACCATACATTCAGCTACGATTGCCAATAATATGGAATACAATGCCATTTCTATGGAATTCGAAAATGTTCGGGTCCCAAATGTTAACATAACAAATGAACTGGCCAATGCTAATAAACGTAATTCATATTTTAATCCATAGGATTTGCATATTTGATATAAACTCCAATCATTTATAAATGATAGAGAACACATTACAATCCTAGGAAATATTAATAGTGTGTATGTTGAGTATAAATTGATGCCAAATAGAAAGTGAAAATAATGGGCAACGATACTTAGAATACTATATGGTAATTTAATACAAATATATGGCATAAGCATACTGCGAATTGGCAATGTTGCATTAAATTCCCAGGTACGTATATGTTCGACGTTGAAAGTGTCACCTGAAAATTCAAAAAAAATAATTAACAATTAATATTTTATCTAAATATTTCATTATATATTCGATTGCAATTATTCAATGGAAAGCGGTACATCAGTAAGTGAAGGTGTTTTATATATGTATATGATCGTATAATATTTAAGTGATGAGGGGACGCATAGGTGATGAAAATATATTCGGTTATTACTTACCGATAGAATTTATCAGTATTCTGAGAAAATTCAAACAACATGACGAATGCTTATCGTCTGGCAGGTAAACTAACAGGACGGGTACTTGAGAACTGAATGTCCAATTCAATCCAGAGACGGTTTGTTGATCTCAAATGAGATTCAGCAAATGGAAAGATGAACTGAGTAATTTTGTGATCTTTCTGAAAAGGCCCGAAGTTAAAGTTTCTCACAGTTTGGTTGACCCAAGACCGGCTGCAAGACGATTTAGAGATTCGGCACCAAGTTGTGGTGAACTCATATACGCATTAAAACACCTAAAGAGCAATAAAGCGGCCGGCGACGATAACATATATCACCAGACATGTTGAAAGTAGACTTAGATGGCATTGCATCAATATTGGATCCCATAATTAGTGAAGTGTAGTTGTCTGATGATATTCCAATCTTATGGAAAGAGGAAATGATAATTAAGTTGCCGAAAAAGTGTAACTTGAGTATACGATAAATAAAATTACAGCTAATATCGTGAACGATAGGATCAGTTCAGTTTTGTAACCTGGTTTTCGAAGGGATCAGGCAGGTTTCAGGCAGGTTTAAGGCAGGTTTCAGGCCTAGTAGGTCTTGCACATAGAATATCAACACATTATGGATTATACTTGAGCAGTCGATTGAATGGCAAACGACCTACTCAAACTGAGTCAGATATTAGAGTGAAATTGTAACGAATTGTAAAATACAGTTCACAAGTTGATCTAAAAATCAAAGACGAAACTAACGAAAATTGAAGATGTTCAATTGCAGTCAACAGCAAAGAAATAGATGAAGTAGAGAATTGTTAATATTTGGGAAGTTTTTTGATAATTGATGAAACAAATGTAAAGTTCTGTATACAAAAAGCTCGGCAAATGTTTGGTATGCTGAATGTCTGGCGGTAGTCACAAATTTCAAGAAAAAGTTATACACAACTTTTAAAACAAATTGTTTATCAGTACTATTGTATGGCAACTTAGAAGTTGACAAATAATATCGTTTCATAAGTTTTCGTCAATAGGGTTAGATAGCCCGGACGTTCAAAAACAACATAGCGAAGAATCGGCATTAACGAGGCTGAACCAATGGAAGGGGATGGACTGAAGTAAAGGTGTTGACCAGAGTTCGTAAAAAATGATGGTTGTTCGTTGACGACCTAAACTACCGCGTAGAGTAAAGGTCGACATATTGACAGACATTATAGTAACTCATTTTAATAAAAATGAAATATTAATGTATGACAAATTAACTTAAACAAAGATTATATAAATTAGTCCCTTGATTACTAAAAATGCTGTGAAAATGATAATGATGAAGATTGCCTGAAAATGAATAGTTTTCTCATCTCAAACCACAGTTCTTCGGATTTATCAATTTGGGTTACATAGAAGACAGAACACAGAAGACCGAGATAGTTTTAAAACGAAAATATAATATATTAAACAAATAATTAAAGACCGTGAATAAATAGTACAAGGAAGAAAAAAAATTAATTAATATAATTTACGTACACCGGACGGAAAATGTAAAATCAATTAATGTTGTTAGGTGATAAATCTGAAGACTTCGTACGGTGGCTTCCCAGCTACCTAGTTTGTTGGTGAGATAATTTCACCTGGTCAACAATAACGATATCCTCTCCTCTTTTAACCTCAGATCATAAGCCAGAAATTTAAATTTTTGATGAGTTACCGGTGCCATCACTCAAAAGGTTAAGTTGGGTTGAGTAACCTAGATGCTAGTCCATCATTACATTCATCACCAAATTAACACATAAATATACTCGAAATAGTAATTCAAATAAATAACGGAACAACCATAATAAAAGATAAAGTAAATAAAATTCAAATTTAGCGGCTACTGATGAACTGCATACAAAGTTTGTAAAAAAAAAAAAAAAAATCACAATGAATTTCATTTGTAGATGACTTCTGAGTTCTTCTGTCAAAGCACCGCATGAATAAAAACAAAAAATTTCAGTGAATTGGAAAAATATTAAACAAAATAATTTGTATAATCAAACTATTAATCAAATATAATATATTTTTACATTTGATTATCATTTCCAATATTCTGAGACAATTTGTGTAAAGGTAAATACATGTAATTTTATTAAATCCAATTTTTTTTCTTATGTTTACATACAATTTTATATGATGCAATGGAACTTCACGTAATGAAACTTTTTTCTTTTCATCTTTACTGATTGTAAATTTTTATATGGTAAAGTAAATGTTTAATTCGGAAGAAATAACCAGAGGAATAGAAAATTAAAAATTCTTTCTTAGTTGCCAAACGAAAAGTTCATTTCTGACAACAATATACATAGTTTAAATACATGTATAGCACCCGACAAACGATTTTCTTCAGTATAAATGCCTTCACATGATCCCCATATAAATACTAAAGATATTGGCTATAATTACGGTGAATAGATCGACCGACTGCCATTCAGGTTAGTCTATACACCGAGAGGAGTAAATCTCAATTAATCGTAAATATGAAGATAATACAAATATATTGAATGAACATCTTATCAAAACGTAAGGTAGTATTGCATTTACACACAAATTCAATTGAACGATTGCTCTTCTATTTTCGTAGTAATTTACATTCATTTGTTTTTATAGTTTATCACTTCACACAGCACACTTAATGCGAATAAATACACAAATGACATATTAACAACGTAATGGTTACCATGTGAAGCGAGACTATAGGTGAATGTTTGATAATTCTAATAATTTGTGCGTAAATTGGATAATTCTTTCTCACCATGATTAAAATTGAAACAAATGCATATTTTACTAGAACGGCTACAAATAAAGCATGGGTGTTGCTGAGGAGGAAAGACGCATACTAGCATACAACATCTGATAAACATATCGTCGATGCAAAAAACTCACCGACAGACCTCAATTCTCTGATTTTGCCCATTACTTATATTCAAGTAGAATATCATGACTATATGCTCATAAGATGGTTTGTACACGTCATTTTCCTTTAGACACCAACTCGCTATCTTTAACCGTTTTCTAGATATTTCAATTTGTATTCGAAAAACAATTTCTAATATTTATGTTCTCCTGATACATGATCTGAACATTAGGTAGACTCATTGTCCATGTTTGTAGTAGATGAATTTTAATGTTACAATTTGCCACATTTTAGTTAATTTGAACAGGAAAATAGAATCAGCAGACGGTGTTTTTTTATGGTAAAAAATTGAAATGTCTCGAGGACGGCTACAAATCAAGCATGGGTGTTTGTTGTCGATGCGGAAAACTCACTGACAGACTTCAATTTTCGGATTTCGCCGATTACTTATTCAAGTTCTACTTGTCATAGGCATAAGCTATCGTATTATTTCATTATCATCTCGATTTTTACTTCATGCGAGTGCATTCACTTTATTTGTTTAGACGATCGAGTTTTCTATTACCTAGAGGTTTTTTAATTTACAATTATAACCGACGGGGTCGCTTAAGTGTCTAGCCCCTAAACACCTAAACAATTCAATTTTTTTTTTTTTGTTGAAAATCGGATTTTTTGTATCCACAAATTCTCAGTTATACAAATTGATTATAAAATTAAGTTTTTGAAATATGTGACAACCGGCGCGCATACCAAATATTTGTCGAGCCTTCTGTGTATCCGGTACATTACATATCTATTAGCACATCCTGTACCCAATTTCTTACCACATTAAATAGTTTAAACATCAAATTTATAGATCCTTTTTACCTCTCTAATTACAGTCCATCTGCCATACATTACAAATTAACGCTGTGCACAATGTGCGATTGAATGTGTTTACCAACAAACCGGATTATTTTACCTCCTAAGATATGTTCAAGTCACAAGTGAACGTCTGCCGTCGCGGTATTAATGTCGAATGTATAGTAGGTTATTTACCTTTCCTACTGCTGCACATCTAATAAATTACTTGTTAACACGTAATAATTGTTTCAAAAATGTATATTGAAATAATTAATTGTGTTACTATGCTCTCTTTTTTGCTATCAAAAAGTTTAATTTATTTTTTGTTTTTTTATAATTTTTTTTTATACTATTCGAGTAAAATAATTTTTTCACTACTTTTTTTTTTTATTTGTTTTAACAGAACCGATCACAATATGTTTAAAGGAATAAAAAACTATAAAAATATACTTAATAAATTCCATAATTATAATAATAATAATAAAATATTAACAAATCAAAAGTATTTCCTATCAAATGTGGGTGTGGGTGGTGGTGGCGGCGGTGTCGGTGACGGTGGTGTTAATGGCAGTGGTTTTAATAATATAAATTTTAAACAGCATCCAAAGCAACAACAACAATCGAATCAAAACCATAAGCAATCAATAATTGAAACAAAAGAACAGAAATACATTCCTGGTAAAATTTATGAAGATTTTTTATGTATAAAATCAAAATACATTAACGATTTCAATATGACCGCCTATTTATTTAAACATCAACGTTTAAATTCCGAATATTTACATATTGATCGTAATGATAGAAATAATTTATTTTCAATAAATTTCCGTACAACACCATACGATTCAACGGGTTTGCCACACATTCTTGAACATTTGTGCCTAAGCGGTTCACAACGTTTTCCAATAAAAGATCCATTCTTTAAAATGCTAAACCGTTCAATGGCCACATTTATGAATGCACTTACCGGTCCCGATTATACAATGTATCCATTTTCAACACAAAATGAAATTGATTTTCACAATTTACAAATGATTTATTTGGATGCAGTATTTAAACCGAATTTAAATTATTTGGATTTTCTACAAGAGGGTTGGCGTTTAGAGAATACCGATCGAAATAATATTGAATCACCATATGTGATAAAAGGTGTTGTGTACAATGAAATGAAAGGTGCATTTTCGGAAAATTCAACAATATTTGCAGAAAAATTTCTAAATACAATTTTACCAGATAATACGTATCGTCATTGTTCGGGCGGTGACCCATTAATTATACCAAATTTAACCCATTATGATTTATTACAATTTTATAAACGTTATTATCATCCATCGAATGCAAAATTTTTCAGTTATGGCAATTTTAATGTTTTAAATTCATTAAAATATTTAAATGATGAATATTTAAAATCATATGAATTTATTGATTGTACATTTAGTTGTACACCATTACAGAAACGGTGGCTACCAAAACAACCGGAACACAATAATGTTTATAATATTTATGGACGTTATGATAATATGGGTGCACCAATTGAACGACAACATCAAATTGCAATTGGTTATTTAATGGCTGACATACAAAATTCATATGAAACATTTTTATTATATATTTTATTTGAATTGATGGTAAAGGGACCGAATTCAAAATTTTATAAAAATTTAATTGAACCAAATTTATCGGGTGGTTATAATTCATTGACAAATTATGATACCCAATTGCGTGACACAATGTTTATTATTGGTTTACAAGATGTGGTAAAAGATGATTTTACAAAAATACAAATAATTTTCAATGAAACAATTGATGAATTATGTGAAAATGGTTTTGAAAAAGATCACATTGATAGTGTTTTAAATAATATTGAATTACAATTGAAACATCAATCGTCAAAATTCGGTTTAGGTTTATTATTTAATTTGTTACCATTATGGAATCATGGTGGTGATATATTTCAAGCATTAGATGTAACAAAATTAATTAATGAAATTAAAGAGAATATAAAAGATGATCAAAAGTATTTGCAAAAAAAAATTGAACATTATTTTCGTTTAAATAAACATAAATTAATAATGACAATGTCACCGGACATTGATTATGAACGGAAATTTGCAAATGCCGAACAACATTTAATTGATGAAAAATGTGCACGTTTATCACCAATTGATAAAGATATTATATTTAAGGATGCTCATAATTTATTTCAAGCACAAAGTAAAGATGAAAATTTAAATATTTTACCATGTTTAACGTTACATGAAGTTGAAATGGGTGCGGAAAAGTATCCAATTGAACAGCATTCATTTGCAAATGTATCAACACAATTTTGTGTAACCGATACAAATAATATAACATATTTATATGGTCTATTAAATGGTTGTCATTTAACATTAGAACAAAAATTACTATTACCCCTGTTAACACAAATTATAACTGAAATGGGTACAAAATCACATGATTTTCGTAATTTTGATAAATATATGACCTCAATATCATCGGGCATTAAATTCAATTTACATATAACCGAAAATATTGATGATTTATTAAATTATCAAATTGGTTTATTATTCGAGTCATATTCGTTGGACAAAAATTCCGTTGAAATGTTTATTTTAATAAATGAAATTATTGAAAATTATACATTTGAAAATGTTGAACGTTTTCAAATGTTATTGGAAAATTATATATCCGATTTATCGGTTGGCATTGCTCAATCTGGTCAATTATATGCAATGCAAAGTTGTTCCGGTTTATTAACCGAATCGAATAGATTACGGGCACAATTAACTGGCATTGAACACATTGAATATATGAAAAATTTAATAAAAACAAATACAATTGAAGAAATTTTAATGAAATTAAAGGAAACGACGGTAAATCTATTTAAACGTAATTTATTAAAATGTGCTGTTAATGTATCCGAACAATATAAATCGCAATTAAAAGAAAATATTACGGGTTTTATTGAAAATTTTCCAAAAACATTAACAAAACAATCGGATGAATTAACAACATCATCATCATCATCATCATGGTCAAATTCAACAACATATTCATCAAAATGTTTACATAATATTATGACAATACCGGTGAATTTTTGTGCAAAATCAATATTAACTGTACCATATAATCATTGTGATTTTCCTGCATTACGTATATTAAGTAAATTATTATCATCAAAATATCTATTGCCATTTATACGTGAACGAAATGGTGCATATGGTGCTGGTGCTAAAATTGGACATGACGGTATGTTTAATTTTTATAGTTATCGTGATCCAAATACACGTAAAACATTAGATACATTTGATAATGCACATTCATGGTTAACAAGTAATTGGCATAAAATTGATGATCAAGCAATATTTGAGGCAAAATTGGGTGTATTACAAGTTATTGATGGACCAATAGCACCTGGGTCAAAGGGTCAAGAACAATTTCTGTATGGCATAACACAAGGTGTATTGAATGAACAACGTAATCGTATTTTAGGTGTAACCAAAGGTGAATTGCAAATGGTTACGGAAAAATATTTAAAAGATAGTGATGATGGTGGTGGTGGTGGTGATCGCCGGATTATTGGCAAATGTGTTTTGGGTCCGGAAAATAATCAATTGGCCAGAGATGGTGAAGACTGGATTGTTCATGAAAGTAAATAAATTTTGATGGGTACATTTAATTTATTCATTTTAGAAACAAAAAACTTTTTAGAAATTTGACTGGGAATTTATAATTGTTCATCATAATATTATATTTTCAAATATTTATAATTGTTTCTTTTATGTTTTTTGTTTTTGTTATTTTTTCTTTTCGATGTTTGAGACTTATAAACTAAACTTTTTTTTTTCAAATAAAATATATTGGTTAAATAAACAAAAAAAAAAAAAGTAGTCCGCTCATTCAATCATACACCAAAATCGGGGTATTTTAAAATCTTTAAGGCAGCTAGAGATGTATCTCTACTAGACGGACATTAAGCAATTATCTTGGTGTAACGATACCATAACAACTGTGAAAATT
>JANSTX010054045.1:3993-14897 GCA_027564355.1 Penthetria funebris | reverse complement strand
ACGACTTGATTGTGCCATTAATTTCCCGGAAAATAAGCAAAGAAAAATCGACGATGTTAAAATTAATTTTAAAATCATTTCAACATTGTGGTTGTTCTCATAAGATAAGATTTACTGACCCTTGTAAATGAATGCGTTTGACAAACACAATATTTCGCGGTCAAGCGACTTAAATTGGCATCATCCATTTTCACCAGATTTTTAACGAATATTCGAAGCAGAAAATGACTGTCACTTTCCAAAATATCATACCAAAAATATGCCAAATTAATATAAATATCGATTAAATAAAAAAGTTATAAAGAATTTAAATCACATCAATTATCATGGTAATTATCCCAGTAACGGTTCTCTAACAACTGTGGAATTTCCTTTAACAACCATCGGTTCTCTAATAGAATGTATGGCAAATTGATTTTTAAAATTTTAGTATTATTTTCGCCTAGGTTTAGTATCAACTTAGGGCGTTAAATTAAAATACATAAACAGCGGAAAGGGAGCCGGGTGCCGATAACATATAACTTTAAAAATGTTGATCGTGCACAACAGGCTCAGTTCAGTTTTGCACCAAGGTATTCAAATATGCTGTTCTCTTGCACGTACATACCACATCAATACATTAAGTAACATTGTTGAGCAGTAGATTGAATGGCACACACCATTGTATATATTATTTGTCGACTTCAAGCAGAATAGTTTTGATCGTGGTATGATGTGTATAATTCTAAAAAGTTATGGAATACCGATTCATCTGACAAATGCAATCATAATAAAATATGACTAACTGATCGCTCTGAACATCTTGATTTCGTTGACAAAACATTTGTCTGTTATTGCAAACTGAGTCAGACATCAGGGTGTATTTAGAACGACTTGTGAAATACAGCTGCCTAAAGATTAATGTTTCAAAGATGAAACTATTGCAGATTGGTACGTCGAGGAGATGTTGGCGAAGAAATAGAGATGAACTAGAGGATTACCAATATTTGGGAAGTTTTTTGCGAAAAAAAGGCAAATGTTTGGTATGCTGAATGGAGTCTGGTGGTTGTCACAAATTTCAAGAAATTTTAAGGTGAGTGCATTTCTAAAACTAATTGTTTATCGGTGCTATTGTATGGCTGCAAAACTTGTAAGGTAACAAATAACATATGTATCATACATGTATGACCGATTCAATTCCATTTTATTCGAATACGAAGGGACAAAATGTTGAAAGAGCCGTATTAAACAGACTAATACCAGTGGATGGGGATATAGTGAATTAAAGGTGCTAGTCAGAGATCGTGAAAAATGTCGGTTATTCGTTGACAGTCTTTGTCTTCTCGTGGATCAAAGGTCGAGATGATGATGATGATGATGATGGTTACCTTTGTCACTTGAGCAAGATTTAGTTGAGAACATATACAGATGTTTTATAACAAAGCAACTACAAAGTTTCGTCTGTAAACCAATTACTGATCGTATAATCATATAAAGTTTAAAGAATACGGTTAAATGAAGTGAATAAACTGGTTGAGCGTATATATTAATCTATTAACAAATATACAAAGACAGTATAAAATTGCTAAATATAAAGTTTCTCGACATTCAGAATCACAAGGATAAGCAACTATTTGTAAACGATTATGTCGTCTTGAATATTATATAATTAAACTGACAAAATATTCCTGGTGTCACCAATGATAAGATAGATAATGTATCAATCATAGTACGAGCACATGGAATCTACTAATAGGAAGATGAGACATATGATACAAAATCAGAAATGCTTCAGAACGGACATACAATTCAATTTTGGAACGGATGTTAGACCTCAAATGAAAACATGGACTGGTAAGCAAAGGTACTTCAATGAGAGCTACTGAAAAGACCACAACTTTATTAACTTGTCTTTGCCCCCCAATTCCAAATAACAACAATTGAGTCCCTTCTACTGGGAAACATATAACTAGCTAACAATATTTCAGTACATTGGATTGTACAATTCAATCGATATATAGTTTAATGGTAATATCTTTTAGTTAATCTCATCTCTGTAATTATATGCTTAATTATTTATATTTTGCGAAAACATACACGTAAAAACATTAGATAAATTCCAAAACATACCTGCAATAACTTCGACAGATTGAAAAAATTCATCCGGATGAATGTAACCAAATTGTGGAATAAAAACTGATAACACGATAACGTATATATTTATTATTATATTCAATATGTTTAATATATTTTTTTAATTCCATTTTATTTTGTTTACCAATTTTATTTTATAAACTTTTGTACACAAACAAAATTCGCTATATATAATAATAAAGATATGTCAAAAGTTTTACATGTACGAATGAACAAGCGCATAGATGATGAATACTGTTTGCAGCCCAAAGGAAAATGATGTCTTTTTTTGTCGTGGTTTTAAATAGAATATTTTTGAATCCTTTCAGTCAAATTTTATAAAAATCTATAAACCTTTACCACATTATGTATGAGCTCAAGCATGAACAATCTCATTCTTACATGATGAAATTGTTCGTGTGTGACCTCTGTATGAATATTTATATTAGGGTTGCTCTACGTATGAGTGGGGGGGGGGCATATCATATAATCTGCTTAATTGTGAATAATTGAAATGTATCTTATATAATACCACAACTCACTCTACCATGAGCTCGTAGAGTATGTTTCAATATTCATATTATTCAAAAAAAAAAAAATAACTATTTCAAATCTCCACTTCCGAGCGTTATTACTTAGGATATGCCACTGACACTATACGTCGGCTTATCTTCGTCGCAGGATCAATAGCAATTGAATGATGAACCAAATGCCTGCATACCCCCATGTGGTGACCATTGGGAACGTAGGTTGATAGGTGACATTCAGCAGTTCTTACATACACAATTTAAGTTATTTGCCCCCCCCCACTTCTCTTTATATTCATTTGAACTATCATCAGAGATAACAACACTTCACAAATACAGCAACAAGTGCACCTTCAACAATTGGATATATTATGTTATTGTATGTTATGTCATTGCATGTTAACTGCTGCCAACTTGTCTTATCTACCAGAATTTTTTTTCCACTCCTGTCAAGCGTTGCTACAAATGATTCTCTAAATCATTTGTAGAATCTTTTTTCGCAATCTTTATGGCTTTTAGTAGTTCGAGGTTATCTCCCCATGTCCACCAAACTAATTTGTTTAGGCCCTGGGAACAAAGTTCCAAGTGGTCTATTATATTTGATTCCGTTCATGTAACACCAAGAACTAAACATCTCAGAAAAAAAATAATTACACAGAAGTGCTTATAACTGAAAAAAAAAAAAAAATGATTTAAGCATGTCAGTCCGTCCATCCGTTCGTCTGTGAGCACGATAACATGAAAATGCTTTGAGATATCGCTATGAAATTTTGCACATGTCATTTTTATCTAATTTGTGAGCCTGATAAGGAACATTGGAGTACTCCTTCAAGTGCCTCCGATACAAACTTTTTACTCCTTTTAGATTAAAATTGGGTGTATAATACATACAGACTTCAAATTTTACATTTAAAACTGATTTTATAATTGAAAGAATGTGTGGGAGAATAAGCTTAATCGGATTACTCATTGGAGTACCTCCCATGTATATTGCGCACGATAACTTGAGATTGCTTTGATATATGAAATTATGCTCGTGACTATTGTATTTGAAATCGTACATGTATCATCTTGAAGGAATAATCATACAAAGAAAATCAAATACTGTTGTGTCCATCCATCTGTCCGTATGTCCATCCGTCCGCTTGTGTGTCCGTCTGTCCACCTGTCCACCTGTCCATCCGTCCGTCTGTCCGTTGTTATAATTAAAAATATATGAAAATATTAACTTGATCAGATAAGTTTCTAGCGTACCTCCCATGTATAATTTTTACTCCTTACTGATTAACATAAGTTATATCATAGTAACATTCACTAATTTAAGCGAAAATTTTAGGTACGATAATCAACTTTCCAGGGCCTACAATAATTGGCGCAATCAATTATACGTTTCTCTTATCTTATATGATATTAATGTGATTTACGAGTATTAAAATTATGAAACAACTATACGGTGAAAGCCAATTCAATGTGACAAGATAGGTGCCACATCGTAGGGAATTTCCACGCTAATAACATCCATAATTGTATATTTGGATAATAAATTTCAGACTGTAGCAATAAAACAAAAAAATAATTAAAAAATATGCCACAAAAAAGCGAAGTTCATACCTCTTAATATTCAATTTGAAAACTACGACATTGATGAATCCATCAAGATAAACTCAATAAAACAAAAGTTGCAACTCAATCTTTACGCCACATTAGTCGATCAAAAGTTTCCATTCTACAAATTCCATACGCTTCGCAAAAAATGTATCTTTACGCTTGATAAATTCATTGGGTATGGCCTCTTTCTCAACAAACAATTAACAAAACCTCTATCAATCTTTAGATTCGGAATATCACTATATATCCTAAAGATGTTAAAAAAATGCTTGATACAGACCCAGGCCACAAAAGACTTCTTTACGAAAAGGTGTGCCAATAAAATCGATATTGTCAGTACTATTTCATAATTACAGTTGCTTAGATTTAAGTTACTATAATGACGACGATGTTGTTGCTCGAAATTTACATGGTCTCAGTTACCTATGATCTATATGACTGTATTCTAGAAAACAAACAGCGTTCACCAGTTAATATATTGTAATATAATCTCTTTTCCTATTTCTTTTCCATCGATTATAAAAACCTTCTTAAATCTAAAGCCCTTAATTCAATCATGGCTCGAACAATCGAATATCAAAAATATTATACGTGTCACCATATTACCAAGGATGAGATCCACAAAGTATGAAACAATAAAAGGAATATAATTCTTGTACAAATATTTTATTCATCATCAATGACAATAATAATTAAATAGAAAAAGAAACAAATTACTTAGAAATAAAAGTTTAAATTATAATTAAAAATCTTTTATCATGTAATTAAAATCATTATGCGTTTTGTCACCACAAACGTGTAGACAATAACTAAATTTAATACAATGTTTGTAATTTAACAGAGAGAACGAGAGAGAGAGAGAGAGAGAGCGAGAGAGAGAGTAGCCTACATTAGCAAAGATACATACCAGTTTTAAATAACTGCAATAAATTAATTTTATTGCACTCATTTTTCTAAATTTCAATTCCTTATAAATGACACGTTAAAAAATTAATTAAATTACTAAAAATTATTTTATAAATTTTACAATACCATTTTATTATTGTAGTTTTAAAATTATGTATCAGAATTATGTAATGTAAATTAAAATTATGATAAATTGTACATTTATTATACTACTTTGTCAATGTAGGCTGATCTGTTAAAAATACGCATAAAAAATTAATTGAAATTTTTTATAGCCATGGCATAGAAGTAAGTAATACAAAATTTGTGGTGTTCCAAAATACGACTATTTATTTACCGCTTAAAATACGGTTTTTTTTTTTTTTTTGTTTTTTTTTTGCTGAACAAGAAACTCTACATTTACGGTTGTTAACAAACTAAAAAAAAAAATAAAATATATATATATATAAATCAATTAAAAACTTACTAAATCAATGGACCAGCTGCAGATACATTATAAATACGACATTTACAATCGGTTAATGCACCCAAAAAAATTTGATTATTTATATTAATTGGACACAGATCCAAAATTGTATCAGTCACCGATATCGATTGCATTTTCATATTTCTATGTAAATTCCATATTGTTAATAATTTATTATCTTGTAAATGTGATGCCAAAATAATATCATTTTCAATTTTAAATTGTGTACTGCGTGACATTATCGTTTGTGCCTTGGAACCGATTATCGTTGATATCACCTCTAACGACATAATTCCATCAATTGTTTTTCTCAAATTGCCCACAACAATTGTTGTATAATTATTACGTATATTTGGTCTTGTCACAATTAAAATATAATTTGTTAATTGATTATAATTTAATGAAATAAATGGACCATCAATATTTAAACGTGTCGACAAAACATCTTGTGTTGATGAATACTCATGAAACCATACACTTTGTAATTTACATACGATAAATCCACCAAATGGAATGCTATCACTATTTGGAATTGAGAAAATATTGATAACAGGGCTGGTATCATTTTCTGTTTTATATTCATTTAATATTTTTTCCGGATATCTTATATCATATGCAAATGTATTACCATTTTGACCACCCAAATATAATAATTTACTATTTATTTTGGCAAATGCTGTTGACCAAATTGGATTATCCGATGGTGTAAACGATTTAATCACATTCCTATTATGTACATCATATAATTTAACTGTTTTTTCCATACTTGCTGTTACTAATAATTCTTCATCTAAATCAAATGCAATGTCACGAACCTATTAAAAAAAAAAAAATAAAAAAAATAAATAACAGACAAACAAAAAACAACAGATTAATTCAATAAAATAAAGTTTAGTTTACGAAGATAATTGAGCGGTCCATTTATTCTCTAATTTCAGAAGATCCGTTCAAATCCATTGTGTACGTTAATTTACGTTCAAAAGATGTTACATTACATTCGAAATTAAATTAAACTATCGAAGGCAAAATTCAGCTTCGATTAAGAAAACCGTTACGTCACATTAGCTATTAAAAAATTTCTGAAAGAGAGCAAGGTCAATGAACGTCGAAAACTTCAATTTAGATCTCAATTAAAATTATTACATTTAATATAAATGTCATGTGTAATGTCAGTCCGTTGGGCATAGCGCATATCGGCTTCCTTTAACAAAAAAAACAAGCGAATTCTTCTATCAGACAGTCGTGATAAACACGCGTCACACGTATCTTAACACATCACTCAATATGATGACCAATAAAACAACGACTTTTAGGCAAAATTCGACTTTATTCATCAACATAGTTTTCTTCAAGAGTGATACAATTCATTCCAACGCTTCTCTAACATTTCGATGCATTTTTTGTAGAACGATTTATCTTTCATCTCAAAATACCTTTCAGTTTCGGTAATCATTTCTTCATTGAATCCCAATCTCTTTTCCTGGATCATTTATTTAGGTCTGCAAACAAATAGTAGTCGCTGGGAGCCAGATCCGGAGAAAAAGTGCAATTCGTGCAATTTTGTCATTTTTGCCATCTACTTGTGACACGGTGATTGTCTTGATGAAGCCCTTTTTTCTTCTTTATTTGGGGTTGATTTTATCACAATTTCTTTCTTCAAACGCATTAATAACGCCATATAATATTCGCTATTGATTGTTCTTCCTTTCTCAAGGTAATCGATGAAAAAAATACCGTGCGCATCCGAAAATACGTAGGCCAAAACCTTACCAGCTGCTGTCCACTCAGATGACTGCCGATTTGACTCTGTGGAGTGTAGTGATGGATTCATGTTTCATTCATTGTCACATACAGCTTGATTTTTTTAATTGCGCTGAGACAGCTCCAAACAGCGCTCTGAATCGTTAACGCGTTGTTGATTTTAATCGATTGTGATCATACGCGAACAGAGCTTTCTCATCATCAAATGTTCATGCAAAATGGTGAATACACTGCCTTCTGATATCGTTAAGGTGTGTTTTAGAAGAAAAACATTGGCACATTTTATAGGTTTGTCGATTTGTATCAGGACATCATATTGTTCAGGAGATCAATTTTATTTAAAATGCAAATATCTCGGAAACGGCTATAGATAGAATTTTCGTGTCTGATGATGAAATATGTAGAAAGTCACACGCAACTTCAATTTACGATCAACCAAAATCAATTTGTGCCGAATTTGGGCGAATAAGAGCGTTCAGCATTATTGGTGTGTGTACGGTCGCGTTTAAAATTTGCAAACCATTTCTCTAATATTTGTCTCGATGGAACAGAGTTCGAATAATAACTTGTCTAGCCATTGCTTTGCTTGAACTGTATTTTTTCCTATTAAAAGGCAATGTTTATCAACGAAATAAATCACGAAATTCAAAACAACTAACACTGAAAGTCAACTAAACTCAATTCATAAAAAGAGTATGCAAATTGTGATTTCTTCAGTATTTCGCATATAAAGTGAGAACTGTTATGACCGACTATATTAGTAATATAACTGATCGTCGACATGGTGCTGCACTTAAGTGCAAAAACTCTCAGGCGACAGACAAAAAAATACTAATTGTTGTGAATTGCAAAACAAGAATCCACAAAGTATTCTTGTTTTGCGTCTGTTACGTCAACGTTGAACTGAAATTTAAAATGGTACTCCAAAATCAACTCCACTTTCGAATAATAATATCGATTAGATGTTGCAAATGGTATTAAAATAGTATACTATAATTTACTAACTAACCTGTTTTGTTGATACATGTAAAAAATGTGATGGCGAAAATGTTGGCAAATCAATGAAACGGACACCAAAACCAGGAAACAGCCGTTGTGAAGACTTTTGTGATACAAGTAAGAATTTTGTTTGTGCAGCATAGGCCATAACACGACAACCGGGTTCTTTACTGATTCCAATATTTTTGGCCATATATAACTTATACAAATTATATTTATTTGTTATGATTGAGTACGATGTCGTTGAACCACATTCACTACTATTATAATTACCATTTGCTTTCAATTGTTCTTCAAGTGAATTTATAAGTAAAAATTGTTTTTCTAATGCAATTTTATTCAATTTCAATTCAACATCTAACGTTTTACATCTTGCCTTTTCTGATTCAAGGCAACTTTTTAAACGATATTCTTCACTTTTATCAATAACCGAAACACGTTTCGCATAAATAAATCTGATATCTTTTGAGGCAGCCCGTTCCTTACATGTGGGACACGTTTTAAAACCATGTTTATTTCCAGATAACCATCTACAAATTCAACGATACGAAATATCGTTAAATTGCTTATATTATAAAAAATTATTACTTACCGTTTAATGCACGAATGTCCAAATAAATGACCACATTTAAGTGCAACTAAACGATGTTGTCCAACTAATTCCCAGTTATCAAGACAAATGGGACATGTTGAACCCGAATCGTCATCATCACTACTTACAGTTATTGGACTATTTGTTCTACAAATTAATAGAAATTTATTTTATTAAAAAATATGTAAAATCGGTGAGTGGTCAATCTATTTGAAGTTTTGGTAACATAAAGTGGTAGTTAAAGGGTAGAGGCATAATATTGTAGGATTGGTTAACATTGATGTAAATGTACTAGTTGATGATGATGAAAATAAAATAGCTTAACATATATTTAACTACTCGAGATACTGCCGTTAATACGATCACGGTTTTATGGCGTATGATCGTGATAAAAAATATAGGTATTATTCTTTTGTTTGTGAACTTTATGAATGAATATGTCATCAACAAAATTGGTACCAGTGGATTTACACACCACTCTACTGAATTATTCAAATGTATAACCAATCAACTACATGTTTCACTGTATACTGGAAACGAGGGTAGTTTTTCGGTTTACATTTGATCGGTTATGTATGTATAAGAAATGATAAATTAACATCGTAATGGGCAGTCATAATGACACAACGTAGAACTGCAGAACGTATAAACGTTGCTAAATTTCGTAATGAAGAGGTAAGGCAATAGTTCGCAGGCGATTTGGCGAATGGATTGCTTATTATATACTGAAGTACACTTATTCAGCCTACGTGCTGACATTTTTATATTCATTTTTGAATACGTACCCAATATGTGCACTTATATAATTATCATCTGTTATGTCGCAAAAGAATATATTAACGTACAATTACAATTGACAGAATTCGTCAACCCCACGTTAAATCACAAATAAATTGACTTAAATAAATTTTGTCTACAATGTGATATATGATTTAAACTCAAGTATACCGTCATACTAGACTAGCGCTTTACCACTATGTTACCACGACCGACGAGACTGGAACATATTCGCATTGAGACAAGTCGGTGAACATTTAATTGGTTTTTACTAGTTACCGAATACAAGGAATGGATTAGTGATGATACTTGGAATCAAATGAGGAGGAGAAACGTCAAGAATCGTCAACTGAACAAAGAGTTTGGTAAAAGTGCACGGTGGGATAGGCGTCCCATTTTTTAAAACATTGTGGTTCGAGCACAACACGCTGCAGTGGGAAGACGAAACATCAAGAGTCCGATTAACAACAGCAATGCGATGGACCAACAGAATATTCCGACACAATATATTCATCTGGACAAGAAGGTTGGAAAAAGTGCACGGCGGGATAGGCATAACTTTTTTGAACACATTGCAGGCTCAGACACAACTTGCTGCAAATTCAAACAATATGAGGGAGCGTAACCGTACTAACCGGGTGGTCGTTTAAAAATAGAAAGTTCAATTCAATCTAGGAACGGTTTGCTGATCTCAAATGACATTCAGTAAATGAAAAAATGGACTAAGTACTTTAGTGAGTTACTAAATAGGCCCGAAGTTCAGGTTGTTCAAATTACGATTGACCAAAGACCGGTTACAAGACGGATTCAGAGATTCTGTTCCAAGTCGTGGTAAAATCATATATGCATTAAAATACCTAAATGACGGTAGTGACGGTAAGGTCGGTAAGCACGGTCACGCCGGTTAGCACGGTAAGGCCGGTAAGGCCGGTAAGGACGGTAAGGCTGATAAGGCCGATAAGGTCGATAAGGTCGATAAGGTCGATAAGGCCGATAAGGCTGATAAGGCCGGTAAGGACGGTAAGACCGGTAAGGACGATAAGACCAGTAAGGACGGTAAGGCCGGCCGTCGCAAATGCCATATCACCAGAAATGTTGAAAGTGGACTTGGATGGCATTGCATCATTATTGGTGGTGTGGTTGTCTGTTGTTCAAA
>JANSTX010054044.1:0-11394 GCA_027564355.1 Penthetria funebris | reverse complement strand
TTCCTTTTACTTACTCAAATTCAGTTTTATTTTCTTTTCATCTACTTGTTGTTCTGTTTCTTTTTCATTTTTTCCTCCTATATATGTATATTGTCATTCTCTGCATTATATCCGAATCCTTTCAAATCATTTTGGATAAGTAAATTATTTTCGGATATTATCCACTTTATCCAACCACAATTTAATCTATGTTGAATATTATGATGATTTTATCCCTAATTGTGATCACAGATCCCAAGGAGAAGTGCAACCAATATGATTGTGACTGTTAAATATTAATTTAATTTTCCAATTCAATTTGGTTCTCACTTAAATTCGCCGTAATATCATCTTCACGACTATTGCGATAATATAGTAAATCATTTACGAGACGACGTCTTCAATCCAGTCATTACTTTAAAAGCACCTGTGATAGGAGAGAATTATTACTTTGAAGGTTGACATGTTTAAAAGAGATCACTTGAATTATGACTATTTGATCGGCAGAATATGGACGTAATATACACGCGATAACTTAACTACGTATAATTACAATATAACGAAAGTCTTTTCTATAATAATCTAAAGGTATATACGAGTATAATTTAAAATTTTTTCGAAATTTTCAACAGTGAATAAATTAAATTCGAATAATCATATAAATCTTCTTAATTTAAAATTCAAATTAACGTAAACTATGAAAAACTCAGTTACAAATTTTATTTATTAAAACTCTGGAATTAACATGGTTTTAAAGTTGTTTAAAGGAAGCAACATTTGACGATTTTCAGTATCAATTAAAATAAACATATCAACTCAGATCACATTGACGAAATAAGTGATCATCGTTAACTACATCATAATTAGAAAGCGAATAGCAATTATAGTTGATAAATCTTTTAACATTAGATCACAAATATTTGGAACACGCTGTATTGGACCAGAACAAGTACGTCGCTAATTTAATGATGATGATGATGGTTGTTATGGTAATGGTACTGATGATGATGATGATGATGATGATGATTAATGTATTGAAAATTACACAAAAAAATATATAATATATAAGTAATCCTTTACTCGTATACTGTGCTTATACTTCCGATGTATTTGAAATCAATGTGAAAACATGTTGATTTTCAATTCGGTCCATTAAACATGTTAAATGATTTTCTCGTCATTGTATTATACTGCATACATATATTTTTGCATATTTTGGGTGCGGTATAGCAAAACTCTTTATATAATCCATGAATAAGATAGGATAAAGGGTTTACTTAAGCCTAACCTTGAATTATTTATACAGTCATTGTTCAAATATCATCTGTCTACTGGTTATATTTGTACTCTCGCGTATAGATGTTTTATTAACATTTTCATTGCCTTTTCAATAAATTATTGTAATAACATTTTACGGAAAATATGTAAATGTGAATTCGCTGTAAACATGAAACCGAAATATTTTGTGAGATCTAAAGTAATGTTCTGCCAAGTGTTTTGCAGAAATTTTTATAGTAAAAATTTCTATATTCACTAAATTATGTATAGTAGTATATTTTACTTAAAAATTTAATGTAAAATATAGTAACAATATATTTTATGAGAATGTTTTACGGTTGTTTGTTCTGTGTCTTAATAACAAATAAAATCTAGCCTCGTCTCTCATTAATAATACTCAGATTTTATATTGTTGACATTTATTTTGTTGTCCAATGTGATTTTTATTTGAAAGTAAAGAAGTAGCTAAAATTAGTAAAATTCAATTTGACATTGATTTATATGAAAGAAATTCATGACACATTTTATTTTCAAGACAAAACCCATGAATTATTACATAACCCTTATATAATATATGTATACATAGAATTGCTATATATAGTATATAATCGTCGTTTTACCCTTAAAAGTATAAACTGTTTTTTGGTAACAATCCAACTTTCCTTTTAAAAAATATTCAATATTTTTAAAGTTAGTGTAACATTTCTATTCATGACGTAATGTTTATGCGGTCTGTATATGACGTTAAGCTGCATCTCGCATAACAGACAACTAGAAAAAAAAAGAGGTACAATTTAAGAAGATAACCGCATGAATTGAAGCAAAATGTGGGTAATAAGGATACAAATTTAAGAAACGCATCGCCTGTAATTAAACACAGTCGATCTTCATAATTTGGTCACAAAGAAAGGGTATACAACCCAGATGAAGTGGAGTTCAGCTCGGAAAGTAGTTTCTGTTAATGTTTAAAATTTTATGAGGTAAATTGTTTGAGATATCTGGGACTTCAAAGAAACAATAAACAAAATTCGCATTTGAAATTAGTCATATATTTATTATGTTGCAGGTTAGATAAATAGTGAATAATCTGGACAGAGATCAAATTGACTTGAACGATTTTTATTAAAATGTAAACTATATATAGTCAAGAAATGTCTCTTCCTGAATTTTAATGCATTACACATGAGTATTTTCTGTTTGTTAGTATACTACCAGCTTATTACAAATTTCCAAACATCTGAATGCTGACTTCACTATATATATATATATATATGGATACATTTAGTAGTATATATTTTTCTTTTAAGAAAATAACAGGGTTTTGCTAGTCATTTGGAATTTACGTTGTATTGTATTCTTGGGTGACAGAACTTCCTTTACAAGAAGTTAAAAATAAACAGTACACAATGCGCCATGAATATTTTAATAATACATGAGGCTATTATAAATTGAATTTCAAATTTGTGTCTTGGATGCTACGATACAATATTTATGATGAAAAAAATTGCAATGAGTTGTGATATTTTTTCCATTCTTTCTTCCTTTCCATTTAATAATTTCAAAATTTATATAAAATATTAAAATGTTGTTTACCTCTTTTTGCATCATCATATTGATAGTTCTTACATTATTTAGTATCGATAATACCCTACAAAATTAATTGATAAATGCAATGTAAATGTAATTTTTTTCTTTATGAATACTGTGTTCAAAAACTGTTTAATTTATGCAACAAAAATTGCATCGGTTGATTCATTAGTTTTGTTATTTTTGTGTATTGTGTTTCTCCTACGCACTCTTCCAACATAGTATAAAATTATATGTTTTATCATTGATCCATGTCATTTGCATTATAATTGAACTAATAATATTTCAACCACTTCCACTCAATGCATTTGCAAATATCTTGCCATTTCGATTAATATCAACGTTCTGCAGTCGGACAACATCAGTCTTGCATATTTGCCAATATTTTAATACTATTCTACTCAATTATCAAATGATGATCATTATGTAAACGCACCTCCGGTGTTGCATACGTTGAACATTGATAAATGAATTTTTTCCAGTTAATTCTACTAATATATAACCAATTTGCCTTGTATATTGATTTATGGTTGAATATTAAATCACCAATCACCAAATTCTGCTACTATGAACTATGCGATTTGAATTTATATTCTCCATTTTATTTTCACCGCGTCAAATTTATACATCTTAAATTTTTTTACTATCTGCGCCAACGTCATTGGTTCAAACATGGTTTTAATATTTATGTTACGCTAGAAACAAAGATCGTATTTTTGTTCTACTGACTCACAACAACCTAACTATATGTTTAAAATTTTTTTTTATATAGAAATTGTAAAAAAATGATAAAATTTTGAATGAAAAATATGATGAGTAATGATATTCAATAATAAAGTATTTTATTATTTCTGTTTTTTAAAAACAAAGTTGTTGTGCAATTGCATGTTATGGAATTGATTGTGCTGAAAATGAATTTTATTTTGAATAAATAACTATTATCTCTTTGTTTACCTTAAAACAAGCTAATCCATTAAATATCAGTTTCGTAAATAAAGTAAAGTAGAAATTTCTACATAATTTTATGTTAAATAAAATACCATGAATTATATGGTATATGTCTAATAAATATATAAGTATTATATTTTTGTGTATGCTACCCTTAGATTATAGCACCCCATTTCTATGAAATAATGTAAAATAATCTGCAAAACAAATTATTACACATACATTTATATATAACCAGATAATATATCTGAGTCTATATACATACGAATATCGTAAGTAATGCGTTAAAAGTTTCCATTTATAATTCCCTTAATATTTAGAAAAAAATATAGTTTAATTTAATTATATATACAAATGTATTGTTTGCAATTATATTAAAAGCAAGAAAAAAAATGAAAATATTTTTGGTTAACAATTCTAAATATTTTCATAAGTTTTCTTAAGCAATCCCCACAGCTCGTTAAAAACAAAATACACCCTGAAGGCAAATTTATGTGATGAACATGTAAAACTTTTCATTAGAAAATTCAAAAAGAGACAAAATAGAAGTGAAAATTCTTTTCAAGAGATATAACAGAAATATCGGACATATTTATGGGTTTTAGAAAAAAATAAAATGACGAGAAACGAGATACTTTTAGACTAAATATTTATCAACTAAATTTGTGACATTTTTTCTGTTTTACCCATCCGCACAAATGAAAATACTATACGGAATAACACAAGTCTTAAATATGCTTTTATGCTTGAAAAACAACATTTTGAATAATTATAATTTATAATATTTTATAAAATTAATAGTAAAATTTTGTTTTTCATTCGTTTCATTATTTATTTTTATAACTTCTGTTTATATATTCCCCCAAATGAGATACGACAATACCTTCAGCAAATATTGTCGAAATTGTCAACAAAGACGACTCATAATCCATCAATGTCGAGTTTAAATAATATGCTAGAATTTGTCTGGGTTACTGACTTTATTTGAAACTCACATTGTCACACTAAATTAATAAATCTCTTTTTTTCGAAAAAAGTAAAGTTGTAATACTCTAGTCATTTAGTAAAAAACTATTGTATGTCAATATTATGATGTAACATGTTTGACTCGGCATCTTCATGAGCCTTAGGGAGTCATAAGTTAATAGGTTTTACTTGTACTATATTTTAAAGTCAACTCGTTTATAATGTAAGTAATCTAATTTCATAGTAAATTGCACAATAAGTGTAAAAATTTACAATCATCGATTCTTAGATTATTACAAATGATCTGTTTTATTTACATATTGATTTGAAATGTTTTAGTTATCAAATCAGACCTGTTGTGATTGTCGACAGATTATACGAATTCATGTTTCAAAAACTATTAGTGACAATTGAAATCCATTCAAATCATATGCTGTAATATGATGTTCGTGACTTTAGAGGAACAAAGAAATAAATAATTCTAATGATATTTGCGATTGTCTAGATAATTTAATAAATAAATTTTATTTTTACAATTCAAAAGATATAAATAAATAAAATTAAGTTCTATTCTAAAACCGAGTAAAAAACTAGCAAGCATATTTTTCTTCTCTATATTGTACTGAATACAATCTTTAACTAACATCAATATCGATTAGATTTTTTCCTTCAAGTCTACATTGCAAATAAGGAAATTGTCTATATATATATTACATTATATGGAACTTCTTATATATAGTCGAATAAATTTGTCATCAACTTTATTGTTGTGAATAGTCTCTAACAACATAACTTGAATTGTGCATTTTGCTATACAAAGCAAAATGTAGTAAATATTTATTAATAATATCTCACTTATAGCTATTTTTGAAAAAATTGATTTTAAAATTTTTTCAAAATTCCAAAAAAATATCTAATTTTGTTTCCGTAAGTATATCCTATATTAAATTATAAAGATATACATATAGGAATAAGTTGAAAATCATGCATGGATGCAAAAGGAGATATGTAATGCGATGCTAAATAGTCGTTCCATAAATGTAACGTCAGAGAGATGTGAAAACACATAATTATCCTGTTGTATGTAATTATTTTAGTGGTGAATGCAGTAGCCAACTAATAAGATGGTTCAACTTAAATTACTTACTTATAGTACCACCGGAAACGCGATCACACTATATGTCAGTTATTTGATGTATATTCGTGGCCAAAAAAATATAGGTATTAGGATCATGTTTGTGGACTTAGTAAAAAAATATCCAATACACTAGCTATATAGGTAGCTTTGGATTTATACATCACTGTACTAAATTATACAAATGCTTAACCGATCAACTACATGTTTATTAGAAACTAGTGCAGTTTTAGGTTGTTATTTAAAGGTTTATGTGTATTTTAAACGGCACCCTTGAGGTGTACGGGTTAAGTTGATGTTGATATTATATTATATATATAAGTCGATAAGATTATTTATGCGAAGTTTATTTGTTTTTTTAATGAGTAATTTATCTGAGTTTTCTGTAGAATAGCTGAAAAAATTTCCATCGACTCAAAAGTAAGTTAAAAACTCAGATTCTAGAAGTCTATCCTAAAACCTTCGTTTCACAAATTAATTTAAAAACGAAAAACAAAACACTATATTTTTATATTGTAGTGATCATGTCATGTCAATTTTTTTATTTCAATTGAATTGATGTGAAAGTAGTGATAAAATCTGGAATTGAAAGTATTATCTATCATCCATCGATAAATTAATTTGTTTAAATTCAACAATAAATCACTTATTCATTAATTTATTAATTATGAGTGATTTTTTTTGTGATACATCGACGTATTTTATACCAAATGAATACATACATTGAATTTTATGTGAAAATTGTGTGAAATTGAAATTGCTTTATTTGGATGAACATCCGGGGTCAAAAAGAAAAGAAAAAGAAAAACCAACCCATCTTAATTTTCTTTTCTTTATATATTTTCTTTAATGTACATTGATTGTAGTACATTTTCCCATATTTGACTACTGGCAAAAAAGAAAATTTGGCAAAATAAATAAGCATCCCAATTATTCTCGTAACTAGAGGAAAACTCATTAAAAGTTTGAGTGTTTTTTTTTTTTATAATTTTCATTTTTTGCATAAATAAAAATAATTTTATATGTGACAATGTATAAATAAACTTTCCTATTTTTTTGTCATTTTTTTTTGTTTGCATAAAACAAGAACAATAAAATTTACCACTTTTTGTGCTTATTGTTTGACTGTTTGTCTTGTTCTTTAAATTGAACTTAGGGATGAAATGAGGACAACACTGTTTAAGTAAAAAAAAAAAATATATATATAATATATATTTTATATATAAAAAAAGCAAAACCCTCATTCCAATTTCTTCATCAAAAAACCAACAGTTGGTAAATAACATAAAATAAAGTATAAAATTTATTTTATCCTTAAATATATAATGCAAACAGGCAAAGGCAACAGGATGTTTTTGTTAAAAGTTATAAAACAAAAGGAAATGTCTCATTTTGAAGACACCATAAACGTTTATTATATTGAAAAAGAAAGGGTCGTCTCTTGCGTTTTTCACTGCTTCTTGGGAATAATTTCTTTTTCGGTGCGATAAACAGGAGTTGTTAGAGTAACCGAATTTCGGTACAATTTTCCAATTTTATTTATTCGAAAGGCGTGTGAATTTACTGACATAACATATTATTTTATTTTTAAAGATTATAAATATAAAAAATTTAAGGTATTTGCATATGAACGAACATATAATATGTATAAAATAAGTATATGTACTTCACTTTATTTACATTCTAATATGTAAATGGTAAAAAAGTTATTAAGGGATTTGAGGTTTTTTAAGAAAATGTAATCAGGAAGGTGGTTGTATTATAAAGCAATGCTTTGTTCCATTGACATAGGAATATAAGAAGCATTTCCATCGAAAATGTATACATTATGGTGAATGTGGTGTGACACTATTATTTTTCCCAATATTCAAATATGACTATATGACAATTAGAAGTTGAATTATAACCTCAACAACTCAAGCTATATATAGCCTATAGGTAGCAGAAACGGCAAATTAACAGCGTACTGCCAATCTAGCATTATTTATATGTGAACTCAAATAACTCTAATTGAGATTTACCAACTAGATCACTAATCATAATTGTGGTGTATGGATCTCCAGGTACCTAGTTTGTTGTTGAGGTGATTATCTCAACCAAACACAACCCATCTTTTTAGACTTGATTATATATCATTATCGAGTTTCCGGTTGCACCGCGTGGAGGTAAGAATGGGTTTAGTAATCTCGATGAAAGTAGTTGTTTTCGTTAATATTTATTTTGTTTTATGTTGTATATATAGATAATAAATACTCATTGGATGTTTTGGATTTTATGTACCAAATCTGAGTGACATTCTTCCACATAGTCTAATTGTAAAGTATCATATTCTAGCTAAAGTTTGACCAATATTCTGATACCTGCATAGTGTACTGTTTACGAGCGTCACTAATATTTGTTAAGCATGTTGATTTTTTTAATAATTCTAATTTCTTAGTATATACTGTAAAAAAATACAGTTTTTGGATGCAATCAGGTATTGAAAACATGAATGATGTTGTTATTTGAATAAATTCATCTTTTAATTTGCCACACATTTTATAGACAACATTTAAATTTTAATATTATTATTTAAAACACAAAATGCGAATATTTCATTAAATTTGATTACTTTCAAAACATTACAAAATTTTTTAAAGCAATTATATCTTTTAATGTATAAAAGTGAAAATAAAAATAAGATGTTTGCAAGAAAATTATTTAATAAATAAAAATTATAACCAAGTTAACGTATACATGTTTCTACGATGGTACATTTTATAATATGTAAAATATTCACGTAAAAGTTTCAACAGCCAAAAATTTTAAACCGCACCAGTCGTTGCCTATTTTGTATATTTCAAGATGTGTAATTCGTATAATATTTCTATTTTAAATTTTGATGTTAATAGTAGACCGCGACTTATGTATCCTGACATTTTTTTCAATTTGTTGGGAAACTTTTAAAAATAGATTATTTCTTTTTTTTTAAAGGAAGCTAAAATATAAGTGTAAAATTAAAATATAATAACATTTTTAATACGAATGTTTTTGAAAAATGGCCAACAATAATCAAGCTATTAATTCACGATATACAAATTGGATAGCTAATAATCTGTTTTTAAATGATTCCATATCTGATAGTTCACAAGTTGAACAAATTTCTTATGTTGATTCAATAATGTCATTTGAACAATTAGAATATAATTATTCGTCACATATATTATTAGTGAATGATTCAAGTGAAAATCACGAAATACGAAAATGTGCCATTAAATTAGTTAACACTATTATTTTTGATGCTATCGAAAGTTTAAAAGAATATAGAATATTTTCCATAAATGAAAATCAATGCAGCAACAATAATGGTTATTGGCATCTAAACTTTCCATTTTCCATTGATGATATTTTAAAAAAATTAAAAATTTACATAGAGAATTGGAAAATTTATATAAATTGGAAAATTTCTATTGAATATCGTTGTCAGCTGAAACCGAACTATTTTAAATTTCAATGCACATTTATCGTACCAATATTAGCAGAAAATTTTCCAACGAAACTAACAGTTTCTATTTTCTTTAATGTAGAATTATATGCCAAAGAAAATTATGTTTATGTTACATATCAATTTGAAGGTTGTTCCACCGTGTATGTTGCCAATAATAAACAGAATAATTTTCAAAGAAAACTATTACAATTAATATTAGATTCAAAGTTGAGAGTTATTACAAAAATTAAAAAATTTAATTTATAAATTTATTATATAAATCTTATTTTGATTTGAGTTTTTAAAAACATTAAATTGAAATTTATGTATGTATATACATTTATTTACAATATATTTCACGAAAATGATATCTACTATTGGAATAAAGCCAAATAAATTTAATTATAAATTACAAGTGATTTTATTGAATTTAAATATAAAACAAAATACTGCAATAAATGGCATAATTTATAAATATTTGGCGTTAATTTTTACTAATTGTGACAAAGTGCTTCAATTAATCTAATAGATTTTCTCTGATGTGGTTTTTATTGTACTGTGATATTAGTAATAATAATAACAATTTAATAATTGTACCAAATACTAGAAATATGCATAACCCCTATTATATGTATCATTAGTATCCAAAAACACTGTCATCTCAATCAATATATGATTGAGATGTAATAATGAATCGGAAAATTATGCTTCTATTCTCTCAATCAATCACAATATTTTTTATACTGACTTCTTAGTTGAGGCAGCGCGATAGTGACCCGCTTTTGTTCATCTACTTTTCAAATAATTCCTTTCTCGCACCAATGCTCATATTAAGCTGGTTTTAAAATCCATTTCTCCATAGTCATAATTTAAGTTCCACCAGCCCAGAGTATACTTATGGAAATACACCTAATTAAATCTTAATTCAACATAATGATCGATAAGTATCGTGGGCACGATTTTTCATCATTTTTTGAAAATGTTAATAATACTGTGTTAATATACTTTTATGCAATAAAGAATTTTTAAATTGAATTGAATTGAATCACAACAAAACACTGATGTCCATATCATTATTTTAAACTTGATGCCACAAGGACGCATAACAATGTTTTCAATACACAATTTTTAATATACTATGAAGTATGTCAAATTTATCGGTTATATAGACTTGAATAATTTTGTAGACTGGTGTGTAAAACTTTAGCTAATTAGTCTGTTGGTGACGATACCAAAATAAAATACTAAAACAAGAATTTTCAAATTCGAATTCAAATTTTTCTGAAGGCTTGCCTTCAATTGGGGTATAAACGAGAAATTTCTACGAGAAAAGATATGGTTCATTGGTCGTAGACACTATCCTTGTGTATAAAGTCACTATCATTGTTCGTGTAGTCACTATCCTGGCGCGTCAATTGGTATTCTGCATTTTCGCCGAATTTCAAATTTACCATATATATACATATATTTTAGGTTAACTGCACAAAATTTTGATATTATTAATTAGCGATTGTTAACATGTCATTTTCTGTTTCTGAGAATTTCGGCTTTATAATATTTAGATATTTTAAAATAAAAACTTTACAAATTAGCACTTTTGAACTAGTTTTATGTACCTTTTGAAGTTCTAAAATATAGTTGCATGGAACTTCATTCTGTGGTTCTAACATTTTTGCGATTTAGTTTGTCCGTTTTATGTGTATTTATCCAGTTTCATCCATTCAACCGTTTGTCCGTTCACCTGTTTGTCCGTTTATCCGTTCACCCGTTTGTCCGTTCACCCGTCTGTCCGTTTACTCGTTTGTCCGCTCACCCATAATTCTTACAATACTATTTAATCAACGGATGTTAAATGAAATACACAACTATGTTAAATATATTACTTTGTCTATATTCATTTCACTCTGGCATTTTTTTACTATTTGTACCCTGCCTATTTTCTAAAGATACAAAGTCATTTCGCTGCGACGCCGTGTTCATTTCTCATTCCCCGTCTGTACTGGGTGTAGGTGTACTATTGTAGTTAAAATATGAT
>JANSTX010054043.1:0-11394 GCA_027564355.1 Penthetria funebris | reverse complement strand
ATTCCTGTAATTTTGGGCTATTTTGCAATTCTATTTAATAAATACTTATATATTATTTTGTGATCCGTTAAACAATTGCCAGGGCCTACAATAATTGGCGATACCAATTATATTTCTCTCGTTTTATATATATTTTTAAAATAATATGATTTTTACGTTTCAAATCCAGTGAGAATTAAAATATAAACTTTAGGATGACCAAAAAATTAAAATAAATATTGATGTAAAATAGGATCTCCTGTAGGATCGATAAAAGTTGTATATAAATTTCGAACAAATTTTTAGGACGTGTAACTTGACGTATACGTAACAGACTTGTAAAACATATAATTGCGTATATAATTACCATATATTAACACACTTATGGTATCCTGGTACCAAATGGAAAATTCTATATTTTTACTGCATATGGTTTTTTGTTTATTTGTACGAATAAGTTAACAGGCGAGGTTTTATACTGACAATATTTCAGTAGCTTTTTTGTATGTAATCCAATTAATAGGCGAACAAAATATAATTGTCATGTATTTGTGCATTTATGTTTTTCTGGTACCAAATCGGAAATTCTATATTTTTTACTGTACATATTTCCAACAGGTTTTATTATATTTATTATTTACATTTATGATGATATTTATGATCTTGTATCACCAAATCGGTAATGTTTGATAATTGTCCTTTCTATTGAACCTTAAGGATGCTTTTCAATCAAATTCGCTTTCTCTGTCCGGAAATATGTTCTGTTTATTCTAAAAATCGATTTACGGAGAACCATTACAAATTGATAGTTAATAATAAACCTTACAATCATTATTATATATTCCAGGTTTATCCAAGAAGTATACGTTTAGTAGAAATGACGTTAGATTCATTGTTCTGACTACTTTTCAATTAGCATATGTTTCAAAATTTTATTGAGGACTAAAGAAAAATGACTCATTATATCAACTGTAATATTTCTTAATGCAGGTATGCTTCTATGTGGTCGAAATGATGATAATAATATTTTTTTTTGTTAGTTTTATGGCATTTATCAGAGTATTGACACTGCATTACTATGACTGACTATATTATAATATGACATTTTCAACACATATTGGTTTCTAATAATTTTATACTTAAATAAACACTATATCGTAATTCATAATTTAAAATTTGTTTTGTTAAAAGTTCATTTATTTTGTGTAGAACCTTTGCTTTTGATTACGATAGCATAGCTACGTTACAACCGTTAAATAATTAGAATTGTATATTATACGAATTTTATTTTACGGAAATGGAATTTGTAAATAATTGGAACAACACTTTCGAAACAAATAAACCAACAACGAAAACAAGAACAAGAATAAGAATAAGAAATTTTAATGAAAAAGTCGTTAAAAGTTTTATTAATTTTACTTTGGCATTGTGCAGAAACAGCATTGCAGTTTTGAAATTGAATAATTATTCTAATTTGGTTTAATATTCAAAATACAACAAAAGAATTTATACAATTATTTATACATTCGTCTATCTTGTAGAATAATCTGGAAAAAGTCATTAAAACCAACGATATTCATAGATTACAATTTGATGCTATGTAAGATCTACACTATTTATTATTACTTTAAATGTCACACAGTTTTTGAATGATCCTAACAAATGATCATAACCTCAATATAAGGGTGACATAAATAGGATGATATGAATATATATAATGTTAGCAATCTACTGTTGTTGATTGGAGTGATCGACTAACATTCTGAGATTGTTCACACTATTTTTATCTCTCATCGGTACCACGGGAAACACGATCATTGTGTATGTCAGTTTTATGATGTATGGTCGTGTATAAAGTAGTATATTATTATTTGTGAATTTAGTCAACAACCGTCTCACCAATGAATTAATTTACTCTACGAAATTATTCACAGCATATTGAAAACGAGTCAAGTTTTTCACTTGACATTTGATGTTATCTGTGTATACAAAAAATGGTAAATAAGAATCGCAATATCGTACTATGCCACATTCACGCTTATCTAATACCGATCACAATTCTTGTTCGCATTTACTAAAATTGTGCTTTTTCATTGTGGCATTGTGAATTATACGAGAATTTCAGTTCGAACTCCAATTTCTTCAGTGCTAAAATGTGGAAAAGTTTTCACTGTGAACAAAATAGTGAATGGTGAATTTGCACATTGTGCTAATTTAATTATTTCGAAAATGAGGGTAAAATTTAAGGAAAAATACTATTCTTCTTACTATTCATTTTTTAAATTACTGCAATAAAATAAATATTATTCTTATATGTTGAAACTTTACTAATTCTATATATTTATTAACTATCATAAAGTTAAAGTTTAATTATTTTAAAACAATAATTTTGCTATCTTTTCTTTCTAAGTCAACAATAAAATTTAAAGTAATTTGGATTTCATTTTAAATTATAAGTCTTGTTCTACATTACTGAACTTTAATATGTTTTTATTATCAATGCGGCAAATGCACCACTATAATATTCTTCAGAAGTTTTAAATGTACTAATTTGATAGATTATTATTTTATTATACATTCTATAATTATAATATTTAGAATATATGAAGAATAGAAACTTACATTGACAATGTTCTATCTGAACAGTGATACTTAAGATAAGTTTTTAATAATTTAAACATTTAAATTTCTACAATTTTTCCTCACAAAGTCTTTTATAAGATCACAATGTTTTCTAGTAAATGAAGTAGTTGTAGGTCAGTAACTCGCACTGTCGAAATTTTCAATTATACGTAAAACAGCAACAAATGCCCTCAAATTGGAGATGGAAACGATGATAACATTTTCATTAACTTAACCTTAATTAATTTTTAGGAGTGATTACCCCCAAACATTTATTAACACAAAATAATTTTTAATTATTTTTTCATATGGAATGATGGAATCCAAAAGAAATGTTAAACATTTGCGAATATTTGTTTCCAATATTTGAACACTATATCGATGAAAGCAGGTTCCACAGATGATGTGTATGTGATATGATAGCGAATTTAATTGTACGATCGAATGTAAAATAAACAGTTCACAAGTCTACACATATTGCTGCTACTTCACTTAAGTGAGTCTATAAGACAAAGGAATATTTTGAACTTACCACTTGCTTGCATGCTTTATAATGACTCTTTGATCGATCGTTAAAGTATTTTTTCAAATTTTCTGGTGAATTTATATCTTGTACATTTTGTGTTTTATAAGGTTTCGATGTTAAGTTCACTGTTAAGTATGCGACGTACGCTTAAGTTCTATATTTCACTACTATGATGTAACATAGTTTTTAATGTCTTTTTTATTTTTTTGAAAAATGTGTTTGGAACAATATCATCGTTTATAGAAATTAAGCGCATTTTGTGCCTATAATATTTGAGCGAAATTCGCATCCCTATTGAGTTGTAATCTTTGGAATGAAATAATCAAAGTGCTTGAAGAGAGTTTCCATTCATTATATTTTAATTATTCATATAAAATTTTTTGATATTATAAAACATGTATTAAAAACTATAATAATATAAGTTTGAAAACTTTTTTACAAACTTGTCAACAATATATCATTATTAACCCTTTTAAAAAAAAAAAAAAAATCTGAAATTTACAGCATTATATAGCAACAGCAGCACCTAGCACAAAGCAATTTTTCTTTGTTATTTATAAAATTGTTCACATTCATTTGCTATGTATATATATATAAATATATCCTTTTTAACTATAGGTACCCATATAGGGGTCGTTTATACAGTGTATAGAATATTTGTTTCATATAAAACTATTCTCGAAAGGTTCATCTCTTCCATTCGTATCCACATAATGCATGACATGTAATTTATATATATATATACAACATATTTTCATATAGCTGCATCTAATATATATATATATATATACGCAACTAGAGATAGATGGCGAATCTCTGTGCCAGATTTGTCGCATCCAATTTTGCATAATTCTCTCAGATTATTGGTCAAAGTGAGTTGCCATGTGTATATTTTATCAAAACGAATGAAATGCATATCATCAATTTAATATGAGGCATTTTATGTTAAATAAATAAATCGTAAATATAATTCAACTAGACATCAATCGTATCAGAATCTACCTTTATTTAATGTTTTATATTTAAATTTTATCAAAACCTTCATGTATGCATAAGAGATTTTATTTAGATATTCTTTGGGGGGTTTTTTTTTTTTTTTTTTTCATGACAATAGACACTCTTAAAGCTAATTAAATTTCATTTGATACAATTTCTAAATAATTAAAAAAATGCTCTAAATTTAATGTCCTATTCCTATAACTGAACTGTAACTAACTAATTTTAAATTTGTAATATCAAGGAAAAAATTATTAGTTTATCATGTAATAAATAAATTCACTTTCAACAATTTTAATATATGTGTAATAATGCACTTTTCTTTTATGTATACAGGGAGCGGCATTATTGTGTTTATTTGCCGTTTAGAATATGCTTGCAACCATCAGAGCACCTATAATTTTTTTTTATCTAATTGAAAATCGATAATATAGCTGAAAATTGATAATATAGCTGACATTATAACATCATCCTTAAATACTACAATACTACAATTTTATATTGACAAATATCGTACTTCGAATTTCCTGTGACTTCCTTTTTTAAATCCATATTTTAAATTATAATAATAAGAGAAAAAGATAAGGCATACCTGCAACTAGTCTCAAGGTATCGCCAGTGAAAACATCTAAAATAATTTAAATTCAAGGCCCTGTCAGAAAGTTATAAGTTAAATACTACTTTTTAATAATAATGTTCAATGCCAAACTGTGTCAAAAGCCGTTGATTTATCGAGTGCAAGTATCTGAGTTTTTTTTTAATATATATATATATATATATATATACAAATTTGTTTTTTCATTCCAAATTCTAGTTAAAGTCACAATGATGTCTCTACTTAATGGCCTTGCCCGTAATCACATAAATTCTTTAATACTAAGCTATACATTTGGATTAATATCGTTCTCAATATATGTTTGACATTTGCTGCTGTAGAATACAGAATTATGTATCAATAATATTTCCTGAATCATTTTTTTCCATAGTTAAGTTCGATTACATTTACAATTTAGATTATGATCAAATATTATTATTTATTTTTTTTTTTAGATATAATACTCAGTGTTTGCTTTCGTTTGCATTTATTGTGACTCAGTGTTGTTGGTTTTGTACTATATCACAATATTTAATGTATCAAATCCCATTGGAATCAATCATTTATTCTGTACTGTAGATTTTTTATTTAATTTGAACGAAATACATTTAGGATGTATATTAAAGTTCGAGCCACTTTTCGGTTGTGAGTACATCCAACTTTAAAAAAAAAAATTAGTATTTGAAAACCACTTTTACCAATCCTTTTGTAGACGGCCGTACTAATAACAATAACTCATCTATAGCAAATGTCTAAAGGTTTCGTTGAGACCATTCTTTGCTAAACATTTGTACTAATTATTGATTTATATTTATTACGTCATCAAATTTCGCTTTTAATCACCCGAAGAGACCCATCCTGAATAGATTCTTGGTGAATAAATCAAACCAAAATAAATATTAAATATTATGGCGACAAAATGTCTCTTCAGTGACAAAACAAATAAAAAGTACTACACAGACATTTTGGCGACATTATATTTGGAATTTTTGTATGGCATTTTAAATTATGTTCCGTAAGTGATAACTTGAGACATTTTGGCGACATTATATTTGGAATTTTTGTATGGCATTTTAAATTATGTTCAGTAAGTGATAATTTGAGTACGATTCGATATATCAAAATGAAATTTTTGCAAGCATAATTCTTAAATAATGTACTTATACAGAGATCAAGTGTTAGCCGATGAATTAAATTAGAATACACCTTATTAACGCTTATCAAACATTCTTCGCAATTTTTTACGGTATATTTTTTTATCAACAGATTACTCAAATTATATCAGACATTTCCAGAATACAAAATGTATTACCATGCCCAATTATATACATTTATATTGGTCTAATGGCGGATGTTTGAAAATATTTCTTGAAAATGTTCGTAATCCTAACTATTGAACTAATTATAGGATGCGTTTTATCATATATTATTGTGTTCGTTTGCTGTTTACAATATGCATGCAGTCATCAGAGTGCCTATAATTTTTTATCTAATTGAGAATCGATAATATATCTAATCGCTAATATAGTCACTTCATTCTTAATATGTATGCGTAAGGTACCTACACATTAGCATCAGATATCTAAACTATCATCTAAACCTGTACACGGTTACATGAGTGCAGAGGGCTACACTACGATGTTACTTTACCGTTTCTATTATGCATTCATAACATAAAATTTAAACTTAAACAATTATAATTGAACTATATAACTTATACTGGGAAATATAGATCAATTACAATTTTCCAGTTATATATTTGAATATTTGAGTTGAATAGTGCATAAATACCCCAGCTACCTAGTTTTTTTTGGTGAAATATTTTTTCAACAACTCAACAAACACTACAAAAACCACCATCTTTTTATTCTCGATCGCATACCATTAGTGACATATATCATAATTGAGTTACCGGTGACATCATGTGAAGGAATAAATGTATTGTAACCGAAAGTCATTCAACTTCATTCGATCAAATTATTGGTACCCTTGTTTTATCCGTTTGACCTTACTGATTATAGTTTAATGCGTTTGGATTTTAATATCCTCCGTTCTGCGTTATGACAGTCTATAGCCAATTCCATGAATTCTTATATGTAATTTAATCGAATCTATATAATGTATACTTAAATTGTATGTGCAATTTAAGTAGTAGCAGTAATATGAAAAACTTAAATAAGCTACAGCGTTTCGTATAAAATTATTTTTTTTTTTTTTGATTTTGTCCCACACACAAAGAAAATCAAAGAAAAATTATTTTTGGTTTTCTGGTTTTTCTATATAAATACGAGTGTGTATATCTCCAGTACATTTTAATGATTGGCTTAATATGAAATAAAAGATTGGAAATTATTGTTTAAGTTTATTTCGAAATGATTTCTTTTACTTCAGATTGTTTTGGAAAATTGCCAAATTCAGTACTTGTTTTAGTGCATTATAGGTCTATTAGAGTATAGTTACCAGTAAATACTATGTTATGAACAACTTATACAATTTAATCGACATTTATAGAAATGATTTCAATTAAATATCTTTAATGAGGCTGTATATATCGCCTATCTATTAAACATTTGCTAAATAAATAATTATTTTATTATATATTCACATACATTATTTTAAACTGCGGCAAAACACAATTGAAAATCATTTTGGAATGGGTATTCAAGTATAATAATTAATTAAAAAGTTATGTTTAATAATATGCAATATGTAAGCTATGACATTATTAAATTTAATTCAGCCTGACTTGATTGTTACAAGCGTACCCAGGTTAAAGTCTATCAGATTTAGATGCTATCGGAACGAGTCATAATACGGGTATGAATCCTGTCTGATTTTCTAGCATGATTATTTGGAGTGTTTTTCTATATGTAGTTCCTTAAATCCTATAAATCCCATTTACTAACATTCTGGAAATAATTGAACGTGAACCGTAAAACTATAATAATTTTCACTAATTACGACAAATGCTATGATTTGCTTTTGTCGTGAACATCCATCGGGTTCTATCGTTGCAGTTAATACCTAATAATATTCCTAATTATTCTCTACATCTCTATTGGCATCTTCTAGGTCAGTTAAAACAAAGAGTATTTCACCGATTTTTTTTTTTAAGCATTCTGTCAATTATTTTGCATATATATTTTCTTTAACATATGAGTACATCGAAATTATACTGCCAAAAAAAAAAAAAAATTAATTTAAAAAACATATGCCATACGCCACCAATCACCATATGATATACTTTCTCTTAATATCAAGTACATAATTTAATTGAATTAATTTTAAGTATCGTATATATTTAATAGATTCTATATATAGTTTCATTTTAATTTAAGTACACTTTTTTTTACGGAATTATGAGTTTATTAATTGACATAGAAATATTTTTCTTTTCATACGCATTACATACGAGTATAATTAAGATTAAAAACAACTTAGTAGAATGAGAAAATATAGTATACTAGGCTTAACTCGTTACTCTAGGCCTTGGCGTATTTACTTAGGTATTTTTCAAACCACACAACACTTTGTACTGAAGATCTTGTAATATTCTATACATACGCATTATTGAAAGTTACTGGAAACTGTACTGTTTTATGTATATTACTTGATAAGCATTATGTATATTACAGTCTAAGCACTGACAATATTGTGATTGGTGCATATATCCACAGTCATTCCCGGTATTTCGCCTATATCATGTGCTCTTGTCACATATTACTAACTAATATTGTACAAGCCATTAAGATGAAAGATTAATCTACCATATTTCGCAAAACATTTGACTTGTCTTCACAGATCTCATGAACATATACATGCGAGTTTCATTGCCATACGAAACTCTAATAAAACTAGACAAAATGTTTCTTGTTGGCCAAATAATTGCTACTAACAGATGATTTTCCGTGTCATAAGGAATAACATCAACACTGAATACAACATGATTGTCTTGATCTAAGATTACATTAAACTTTTGTATGATTGAAACGAATACTTTAACTAAATGCAGTATAAACATGTGATTACTATTACAAAACGTGATCTGTTTACTATTACCAAATCTGGAGCCACACATCAGCCATATGATCATCTTGACTGTGGTAATTAATACGTGGTACGTAAAATTCAGTACCTGATGCGTATTATTTATTAATATTCATAGAATTATATAGATATATATGTATATATATGTTTGCTGAAATTAAATAGTGAAAAACAATATTAATATCGTGGGCGGATTGTCAGCATAACGCCCATAGATTATTTATAAATAAAATTTCATTAAATTACCGGATTCACGTTTATCATATAAGAATTTTTAATGTTCATCATATAATCGAAAATGTCGCTTTTAAATTTTTCGTCTTTTAATTAGCACAAGACTTTAAATGGTACTTAAGTGCTTAAGTAGCTGTTAAATGACTTTAATATTCGTAATTTAAATAATCGGTAAATCAAGAAATCTTTGAAATAAAACATAACTAAAAGTTGGCAAAATCAGATATTTTATAATAAATTCCATTGAATTGTTTTCAGATGTAAAATCTAAGCGTTGCTATTTTAAAAATATATGTTCACAAAACATTTGACAGAATTGAGAATGATCATCAAATTTTCTCATAGTTATTGTTAATTACTTTTCTATCGATTGCTTACATTGTACGTATATGTGCCCCGTAGAGTATCCTCAACATTATTTCTTGTTTTATCGGATAATTGTGTACATCGCCGCGATATCCACCAGCGTTCGACCAGATGTACTATTACTCTGAGAATGTCATTCAAGCACATATTTTCATATATCAATGACCAACTGTCGTTATGTATGGACGATACTCAATTTAATTTGATTTATATTATATTTTTACTCTGAACTTCTGCCTTAATAAATAGTAAAGATTGAAGGATATATTATTTTGTATCGACGTAGTATATTATGAGCACTAATGATTTTTTTTTTTTTCTTAATTTACTATCAGGCGTAATTTAGGAATAATTTTTACCGTGAGACCACAAAATTAATGTGTTTAAAAAAAAGAATTAAGTATTTGGTAAGAGAGCATTGACGTATTTTTTACACTGAAGCAATGTTTTGGCTCAATAAATAACTTTCGTAGTCTATTACCTTGGCAACACGCAAGAATATATTATTAGGATAGTTAAAGGATATAATAAGTGCACTATTTTAGCTTAGTTTAATTTGATGATTTTTGATTAATATTTTGTTCCCAAATGTCATCTCCTTTGTGGTGGGTACACTTACACTAAGCACTTGATCAGGAATTCAACTCATCCGAATGGTTGTTTCTAACCCATATCGTTTTTTAATAGATTTACCCTATCCTAATACAGAGCCAAAATTGTTTTTCAATTCCAATTTTTATAATTGACATTCAATTCTGTTCTAGACTCGCATATTAAGTTATTTTGTGTGCAACTATCAAAGGGGATATAAAGTTATTTTGTGTGCAACCATTAAATGGGCGGCCACTCCCTACTTTGAACTTGCTAAAAATAATTCTAAATATATAAATTTAATTTTATTTAACAATAATCAATTAATCATCTATGAATGTGTATATGAGTTGTAAAAATTACATTATTGTATAAAAGTAAACTTAATTTAAAAAAAAAAAAAAAAGAAAATAATATTCGTATGGACTCGTGAAGTATAAAAGTGCTGAAATTATTTTGTAATAGAGGGGAATTTTAATTAATAATAACAACATTAACCAAAACGGGGGAACTGATTGATGATATTATGGTATTATCTCATTTTTAATATTAATGAATATAATCAAAATTATATATGTGAAAGAGAGACAAATCAATTAACATTATATAGTAATTGTTTATTTTAAAAATAAAATTTCCAGTCAATGCGAATAAAAAAAATGACCGTAGAACAGTATTACTATTACTGTAACGATAGTAACGACGTTTGATCGCGGTGTTATTTGTACTATTAAAGCATTTGTCCATGGTAAAAAAATAATAATTAGTAATAATAATAATAATAATAATAATAATAATAATAAAAGTTTTAAACATATGATATTCTCCTTCTTTATTGTGCACCTTGTAGTGCACTAAATCAGTAGTACGTACATTCAAGTACAAGTATGTTATGTATTTAAACATTTTTTCAAAATTAGTGCAAATTATATGTTTTGAATTTCAAAGTGTAACGAGAAATATTAAAGACAAGCTTTAGTTTTACCGTAACATTTGGTGCCTGCATACAATACATCATGTATATATGTAATGATGAAATTAAAATATTTTTAAAATGAAAGTCCAGTAATTAAAATAATTACATTATTTTTGAAAAAGAAAATACTATAATCGAGTACATCATGTATTACCTACTGAGCTACTACAATTGCTACTTGTTTTGCATTGTAATTTGGGTTTAATTTATAACAACAAAAAAAAAAGGAAAAAAAATTATTGTAAATATTTTAAAAATACTCATAGATGTGTGAAAAGTGTATTTTCAAATTAGTGTTAATTGTTAAAATTTTTCAAATTGAAATCTTTTCCATTCGGGCAAAGTTTTTCCCTATAATTGTCAATAGACAGGAATAAACAGTGGGTGTGTGTGTTTTTTTTTTTTTTTTTTTTTTTTTTTTTTTTTTTTTTTTTTTTTTTTTTTTTTTTTTTTTTTTTTTTT
>JANSTX010054041.1:0-11396 GCA_027564355.1 Penthetria funebris | reverse complement strand
CTTGGAGGAAAAGATTTTTAGTCACGAAAATAATTAATGATCTTATTCTATGGCGCGAGTGTCCAGAAAGAACAAGTTGGTCGTGATATTGTCAATAATGTTAAATTAAAATTACATTATTATAATTAAATGCGTGTTGTTGAATTATTTAAGAAACAACTAGCAGATTGCAAATGTATAATATACGAGTATTATACTAAAATACCTCTTTATGTATATCATCATCATTTTGGCGGTGAATTCACAAATAGAATTCAACTTTACGACAATTTTTTTTTTTTTTTTAGTTTTTTGTTTTATACTTTTACATGTTTAAAATTTTAATATTTAACAAAAATTAAATTTGAATTTTTTAGTTTTTTAAAAACATAATTTAAAAATAATGATCCGAACAGTTCTATATTCGATGACAACGGCAATAATTTATATCATTTTAAACGCTATTTCTATGCAAATTTTATTGTTTTGCCAAACAGATAATATTTTATGATACGAGGCTCTAGACTCTATTATACGCTTATTCAAACTACGTTTGATTAATAATAATTTTTTTTTATTCAAATTTATATTAGTAATTCAAAAATTTGGAATAAATTTTATTTTTTTTCTTTCTTTTGGAATATTCTATGTACTTTCTAGCTTTGGTATACGATTTTCGTAACCAATAATAGTAAACAGTAATTGATTATTTTAATATCTAATTTATTGATTTCAAATAAATGAATAATACATAGATTCGATACATGCACAAGTTATGAATGAACACAAAAGTTTGGTGTTTGATATATGTAGTTCTAGATGAAGTTATAGAATTCACATTCTATATGATTATTATAGTGATTTCGATGCCTTTCACTCAACATTATCCAGATGTTGAAATTTAATGTTAATTTCTTGTCTAGTTTAACTTCTATTTATTACACCTAGAGTCAAATTAATTTTTTGTGAGTTCTATCCATAATTAAGTTAGGAATATTTTTATTTATATTCACAATTTTAATAAATGGAATCATTGTTATATTAAAATTGATCATAGAAATTTCTTATTAACATACTCGATCATCTTAATATTACGAAAAATAAGTCTAAACAAGAGAAACTTATAATTGGCTCCCAATTATTGAAGGCGTTGGAAATTGGATCACAACATAATATACAAGTATTTATTAAATAGAATTGCAAAATAGCCTAAAATTACCGGTATATAATACAAGAGAACAATATAATTATATATAACATAATTATATTAATCTTTGATATTATAAAACCAATTTTAATCTAAAAGGAGTAAAAAGTTTGTATGGGAGGTACTTGAAGGAGTACTCCAATTTTCCCCATGTTCGAACTTAGGCTCAGAAATCAGATAAAAGTGACATGTGCATAATTTCATAGCGATATATCAATGCAATCTCAACTTATCTTGCGCAAAATATATTAGAGGTACTCCAAAGAGTAATCCGATTAAGCTTATACTCCCACACATTCTTTCAATTATAATATAAGTTACATATGTAAAGTTTGAAGTTTGTATGTATTATACAAACAATTTTAATCTAAAAAATAAAATAAGGAGTAAAAAGTTTGTTCCCAGGGCCTAAAAAGAGTAAAATGTTTGTATGAGAGGCACTTGAAGGAGTACTCCAGTTTTCCTCATCTTCGAACTTAGGCTCAGAAATCAGATAAAAGTGACACATGCATAATTTCATGGCGATATGTCAATGCAATCTTAAATTATCATACGCAATATACATGGGAGGTAAAAAATAAAAAAAGAAGTAAAAAGATTGTTCCCAGGGCCTAAAAATATAAAAAGTGACACATGCATTCTTTTTTTTCTGAGATGTTTATTTCTTGGCATTACATGAACGGAATCAAATACAATAGACCCTTGGTACTTCATTCCCAGGACCTAAAAATTTGTAACACTACAATTCCATTTTCTTCCTCATTCATCTTCGTCTACATTGCCAACATTCACTATATTCAATACGAATATCTTACATATAGTAAATTAATTGTTGATCATTTAATCAGATCATCTACCACCCCAATTGCCACTATCTAATATGTTGATTTCATACTTAAAAGTTTCAATTTATATGAATTAAACTCAATTTACAAAATAGTAATTTTTTGATAAATGTCGATTTTCGGTAATAAATATATGAAACCGTGGTAGACACTTATATGTTTTACGATATAATTTTATATTGAGGCACTAGAATATTATCATCAACAATTTTATTTGCCTTACAGAACAAAGGTTGAGATTAGACAATTAAAACACTATATTAATTTAATGCAGATTGTCAACACATGTCATAATTCAATTGAAAGTCTGCAGATCAAGTACAACTTAGATAATTTATAGATATACTCGTTGGTAATACGAAAGATACGTATTTTAAAATTATCATTTTCTGTTACAGAATGATATCATATTTTCTACTTATTGCAATTTCAATATATGTAACAGCACAACCTCTAAAAACTAAAGAACATATTATACTACTATCATATGGCATATGCAAATTTATTCAAATTTCGTTTTCCTCATAGAAAAACATAAACAAAAAAAAACCTTAACAGGATTAAACACTCCATTCATTTTAGTTGGTTTATCTACATGAATTTTCTAAAACTGATGAATATTCAATTTTTTTAATAGATTTGTTAGCCAAAAATTAGGCAGACAAATGTAAATTTTTCTTTTAATTAAAAAACTGTGTACAACACCACACCATAACCTATTTTGGGCACATACTCAGGGATAAAAATAGATTGCAAATTGTTTGCAATACGGTGTGCATATATACCTATATTACCTTTTCTATACCTTTATATTAGTTGCATATATATATTGAGACCAAATATTGTGTACAATCATCCATAAGTACAATGTAAATAAATATAGGGAATTTCAAAATACGTAAAAAAACCAAAAAAAAAAAAAAAAACAAAATTAAATTATAAAAGAACATAAAAGGATTGACCAGAGTTTTAACTCACCCAGAATTTAAATCGAATATTTTCAAAACTATGTTGCTTTGTCTGCAATTTAGTTCCTCTCACTCAAATAATGCTGATATAAAATCTTTTAAAGATTTAAATAAATTATTATACATATTAGAATATATATATGGGCGACTAGAACAAATAAAATTGAAATACAAGTCAAAATTTTAAATTATAATTTAATACTTATTTGAGCAGTTCATGGAATAATTTTATTGGCATTTTTCAGTTACACTTGATAGCTATTTGTTAATTTTTAAATATATCTATGACATTTTCAAGCATGACACTGTCCAGATTTTAATTTGTAAAAATTTAAAACTCATCTTTTACTTGTCCAAATTAAAGTTTTGACTTTCCAGTTCAGTCTGCTGCATAGGATAACACAAAATTCGAAAAGGTTATGAGTGTCCCATGTACAGAATTCCACAATTACTCTAATTTTTTAAATGGAATAAAAAGATTTTAGAATTTAATCTAATAATTTAATGGCGTTCCATAAACTTTTACTATTCTTGTTGGAGAATGTGATATTTCTTTCTCTTCTTTTAACATCTTTTTTTATATAAGCGATCAAGGAATATAAACTATACAGGGTATAGTGCTGTTTGAATGAAAATATTTCGAGCAAGCTAATTTTTGACATGTGTCATTTAGAACTTGCATGAAATATATTCATACATTTTTAATATGGTTGGTGAACTCATGATACATTATATGACTCCAAAAATTGTTTCATTTCAAACGGACTGCTATAGTTCAAGTACAATCGTATAATACATCAGCTATTATTTGACTATGTAATTTCAATTAATTCATTAAAATTGGCAATGATATCCAAATTATAATAACAATTTGTTTCTTTAACATTTTACAAATTTAAATTCTACAGCAAAATAAATAACAACTAATTTAAATGAAATTAAAAATGATATTTTATAAATGAAAATTTTAATTTCCATGAAAATTGTTTGATTTACAGAATTTACCAAAAAAAATTAAAAGCAAGAATCTTTCTTCATAATTCATAAAGACTTTTTTCTTCCTTTATATTATAATACATCGTCTGTAATTCAAGTTGAAATATACAAACCATTCTAAATTATTACAAATAATTTTAACATTCACCTTTAGCAAATTATCACTGCCTTTTTGAATGCAAATTTACATTGACCTATAAAAGTTCCGCTCTCCCTAAATAATTATACCCATCAACATTGATTTTAATTTCCATAAAGAAATTGTACCAGTAGTGTTGTATAGGTACGATTGAGGAAAACGTCTTTTGCTGTTCAGTATTTCATTTTCTTGAATTTATAATAACCACATTGTGAAATGAAGGTGACTGAATTATGGAAATAAAAATTTCTTTGAAAACAAAAAGGATGTAAAAGAAATGAAAAATGACAAATGATTAATATCCTTTTTTGGTTGGAAAATTTTCGGGCCCCCCAAATTGAATTAGCAATATAAGGCAAATAGAAAGAAAAAAAAAAAAACGGTTTACACTCAGAAAGTGAAAACGACAAAAGAAGGCTGTAGCCTTCTTTTGTCATTATGCAATAGGTAATTATTCATTTTAGTGATAAATTAATCAAAAAAAAAAAAGAAGATTTTTTTTGCATAATTCGAAATCGATTTAAAGTGATATTTAATTGAACCAAGACTGCAATTAGAAATCAAGTTACCAGATTTTATGTATAGAAAATATTAAGTTATTATTAACTCGCTTTAGATAAGAGTATAGTCCCATAACAATTTTGACTATTGGATATTGACAAAATAATTGTTGAGCAATCCATCAAAAAATCAGAGATGCACACTATTCACCCGAATTTAAGGAGGCCCGATATATATATCACTAAGGAAACAACAATGGTCTTACACAATTACGAAGTACGATGGCCGGAATACCATCAGGAACCGGTATTTTATTGGCTTTCAGATGTTTGATAATTTCTATATATAGTTCTAGAACGAATATACACAGGTTTCATTTAAAATTCAGAATTAGGCGAAATTTGTGGTGTTTTTCCAGAGTCGTCCAACCTTGAGTTGTTAGAAAACATGGCAGCCAATAAGTTAGCCTCTTTAATTAAACATGTGATAGGGATGCCATTGGGATCTACTAGCATAGGAATAGAAGATTTAGTAAAATTACAGTTTACCAAACTACTGCTAAAAACATAATCAAGATACGCATAGTATCAGTTTAATTTAAGAACCATTCTGGTAGAGAACATATTCTCATGCAATCAATGGCGAAGGAATAGATGAAATAAGGCGTTTTTTTGTAGAATTGATTGTGGTGCTGAATCAAATGTTAGATTCTCATTACAAAAGAGTCTAGTGCAAATGATTGCTGTTAAACGGAAGGGAAATTATTTGTCAGAGATTTTCAATAATGGTGGTTATCCGTTGACAGTTTTTTATATTTTCAATTCAATTCAAAAATCCTTTATTACATGGTATTTGTACATCATTTGTGAAAAATAATGATTTTAAATTTACAGCGCATCGAACCCAGATGCATATTATACAAATACTAACCTGATAGCTTTTTGGAGGTTTAATGATATATGCATTCTGTGGGAAAGTTAAGGACTAATTGGGGCTAAGACTGGGAAAGAAGGATTACTAAAACCAGTGTAGAGTGACTATGAGGGTAATATGGGGGATAGAAGAAAAGATAAAAGTAAGATCTAGCCGAAGCGCGTCACTCCGATATTGGAGACTCAACTGAGAGATCGTCTTATGAGTTCTTTATAACAAAGTATCTTGATTTTTTTATTAAGTTTACTAGTATGTTTTAAGATCGGCTTAATTGAGTGTAACATGCGTATTGTCTTAGTTGTAATGTTTTCTAGATGTGATTTAAATTTCAATGTATTTGTAAAATCTAATACCAATATATGTTATGTTGTCGACATTTTGTAGTTTTTGATTATTAATGAAAAGCCGTAAGTCTCTAGTCATGGTTGGTACATAAGGTCGGGTTAGTCGACCGGTACCTCTAAATACTATTGCTCTGAATTTGTTCAGATTCAGTTTCATTTTCCATAGATTCATCCAGTCATTTATAGTTCTAAGTGTAGGTTCATAGTTGTAGTTGTTTTCGATACGTTATTATGTGAGACTAGTAAAAGTATATCGTTGGCGCGTATTCAATTTTGGTAATAGGATGGAGTATTGACATATTAGGACCGAGGAAGGAACACGGTAGATCAGCAATATAAAGGGCGAAAAGGGTAGCGGCGGATACGGAACCCTGTATCACGCCATCTGAGATTGTATGAAGATTAGACATGTGATCACCAATTCGAACTCAAAAGAACCTACTCGTTAGAAAGTTATAGATCACTTTTACTAAATGATCATTATAGGCATGAGTATATTTTAGTTTAAAAATTAATCCTCTGGTCCAAACAGTGTCAAAAGCCTTCTCGCAGTCTAGAGCAGCTGCGATTGTTAGTTCGCGGTTGTAAATTATTGATGTGATTATATCTAGCATGGAAATTATTGCATGACTGGTGGAGTATCCTATTCTGAATCCCATTTGTGAGTCAGGAAGAAGTCATTTGCTTTCAATGAAATCAATTATTTTATTGGTGGAGAATTTTTCATATAATTTGATTAGGGCGGAGAGTATGAACTACCGCTGACTATTAGTGTAGGATTTTTACCGGGCTTAAGAATTGTAATAACGGTTGCAACTTTCCATGACTGGGAAATATAAGTGTTGTTAAATATCTGGTTGAACATAGTGCATAGAAGCGAAATAAATATTTTGTGGTTCGTTTTATAATTTTATTGGAGTATCCATCGGCTCCTTTTGTTGTTTTACTGTTGGTTGCCTTTATGATAGAGGATAGTTCATTTATCGTTAAATTGAATAGTGGTAGTCTTAGTATATAGATGAGTGGTATTTTGAGCGTAGGAAGATATTTATGTAATTGTCGATGCCAGTGCAATCAGCGGCAAAGTCTTAGAGTTTATTGTGTGGTCTAGCAAAGCCATTGGTAATAAGTTGGTTTATGTGGTCTGAGAACTAGAGCATATAAGCGTAATCAAATAATCCTTGGTTAGGATTAGAATTATTTTATTCTACAATGTATGGCGTAATACTGTTATAATATTTGTATATACCTATATTTATTATTTATTGAACGAACTTTAATAAAGAAGGCCATACACATAATGTGATTGGTCACCAGGCATAATACTATGACCTTCTTTAACAATGTTTAATAAATCAATTACATTCAATTCAAATAATTAATAAATTCAATTCAAATGATTTTTTTTTTATAAATATTGAAGTGAGGGAATATTAGAATTACATATGGGGCGTTTATAAGACTTCATCTTTTTAAACGTTGCAATTACATGATACGTTACAGTATCTGTTGTTGGAATGGCTTCAGAAGACGGAATTATTGAAATTTGGTCAATGATACATATTTCTAATATCCTTTGAAATTCTATAGAGACTCGCTATTTCTAAATGTTTAACATGTCTCGCCGTTTAGAAACTACATTCACATTTCAATATTTCATGTTATATTAGGGTAATTTAACATTGTGTTACCACTCTATTCCCCCTTGTGGGGCATATGTACAATTTAAAATTATATGATTATCTTAAGTAAATTCTTTGATTTTCTATTATATAATAGGCTAAATAATTTATTCAAATGTATATTATATATATCTATATAAAAATATTAGATAAAAGCGTCTAAGGCTATATAACAATTGCACGCGACTTTTATGGGAACAAAATTTACTTATATGTAATTTTTCACATCAACATACATCAGTTTTGTTGTACATCTAATAAATTATAAGATAAAAGTTAAAGAAAATTGCAATTTATTATTACCTCGATAAATTTTATTTTATAGTTTGATCATATTTTTGTTCAAATAAATGGGAAACTGACGCGACGCGACGACAGACTATGATAATTTTTATTTTTATTATTATTATTATTATTATCATTATTATTATTATTATTATTACTAAATTTTATGTTATTACTATTACTATTAACATAAATAAATGTAGCACATTTGAAAAGATTTATAATATTATGAATATTTGTTGATAGTATTATTGTTAACTTGTTTTACATTTTTTTCCAAATTATCTTAAATTAAGTGATGTTGTCTGTTCTTTAAGAAATTAAAAACAACGGGGTGCCTAAAGACAAGAAACACTATTACCATAATACAAAACTAAGCATCTACTAATAATTGGAATTCTAATATTCTAAAGGCAATAATAATAAATAATAGTATTTATTATTTTCGTTAACATATTCATTCATAACTAATGCATTAATTTTGTGGGTTTGAACGATTGTGTCTGTAAAATGTTCCATAGAATTTATTGATTTCATTGAATTGTTCAAACTTTCTCTTCATATTTATTATTTTCCAGCTCAAAATACGATGAATAAACAACAACGTTACAAGTTCGTATGTATACTGAAAAAATAATTACAATATTGCACAAAACAAATGCATCGACAAATGCAGCTCCTATATATGGTATAATCTAAATATGGAAACATTAAAAATTATATGAATTATTATTCCTGATGGATATCATAATAATTAATTAATATCCATTGTTATAGTAATAATTTGATTCTGCTTATACCTATACTCTTATGGAATAACTTACAGACAAAATGAATATGTTTTTCTTTAAATAAATGTTTGAAATGGTGTTTCTCAGAATAAGATTTTAATTCCTAGTACACTTCAATAACCAATATATTCTAATATTGTCGGTATAAATAATTTTACTTAAATAAATACTATAAATTAAACTGCAGTATAATGAACTAGGGAGAAGTGAAAAAGTTAAAGAATCTTACTTATTGGTGGTGACAGTAAAAGTGTTTGAAATAAATTTTGGTGGATGGGTCAATAAAATTGTCCATACAATTCTAGTTCTAAATATATGTTATATAGTATATTAACTATATAACAGTTGTAAAATTGGAATATCCTTTGAAACGTAATCAATCTTGTTGGTTAAATTGTGTAATCGGTAATGGACGCATCCAAATAAGAAATAATTTTGCTCCCTCATCGTATTTAAATGTTATGCTGCTAAATATTTATATAGTAGCGGAAATCATCGTTTTTCCATTAAACTTGATGATTAGTGACTAGATATTTTAGTTGATGTTAAATTTTTTGCAGATAAATAAATCATAATGTCATATGGAACATCTGTCTGCCTTTATGAAATACAACTTAATCTCAAATAAAAATGCACAATACATAATTTTTTATTCCTTTCATTATTATTACTACTCGTATTATTATTGTATTAAATGCATATTTTTTTTAAATCCTTTCATTTTTATTTTCTCAATCAAAATTATGGATAACAGAACAATTACGAAATGAAATATATATTTATACATGTTTTGGAATCTATTTTATTGACTAAATACAAAAGACTAATATAATAAAAGAAAGGTAAAAAGATAAATAAACAAAAAATCGGGGACGAAGGATTTCAATCAAAATAGAAAATATCCTATACTTGTAAAGTAATTTCTAGATTGTTGGAAATTAAAGATGAAAAAAAAAAAAAATATGTAAATACGGAATTAAGGGTGCTTAACAGACAAAAAAGGAAAAAAAAAACCTTTTAAAAACGATTCAAACAGGCGTAAAATAGTTACACAAAGAATTTTGATGACTTTGTACACAAACTTGAGATATATGCCTCCTATTGTTATATTACTATTATTATAATAATAGTTTAAACAAAAATCATAAAAGGATGCCAGAGCAGAAGCATTTATAAATAAATAAAATGTCTTAAAATTATTATGGAAATAATATAGGCAAGTATTATATGTTTTGATGAATTCACATCTCATAATATTCATGACAAATATCATATTGTATAATATTATATTAAAGAAGGAATAAGAAGGGAACTGAATATAGAGATGGAATAAATAAGTAGCACTATAATATACTGAAATCTGAGGGAGTTTTTTTTTTTTTTTTTTTTTTTTTTTTTCTATATAATATGAGAACATAAATATAATTTCCAGAACAAATCTTTTTGATTATGTTGGCCATCAATTATTTATGAGCACAAATTTTTCATATGTTTATGCTCCTGAATAAAATATGAAAAAATTTACTTAGATTATGAAGTACATTTTATGATAAATGAATTGTACATTACAAATGATTAGATAACTGAAAATATTCTAATGATTTCTTTTGCATAACTGTTGCTATAAATGTGAGAGGTTATTTTTCTAAAACTGTTATAAGAAGTTTATTAAAAATTATTTATTGTGCAAGGACTAAATTTTTGCGATATTTATTGAAAAAACTTTATAAAAAAAAAATATATATATTTACAAATATTAAAATCGTTATGATAATACAGGTTAGAAAATTACTTATTATTCAAGATAATCTATGGATTCAAATTTCATTACAAAGGAGTAATTCATTTTGAAGGCTTCCAATATATTCATTAATAATTATATATTTTTAATTCAAAATAAACTCATTCATAATGAATTATCAGTTCAAAATACAATTTTCTCATTATTGTGAAATCGAATTGAATTGATCTTGAATTCTTCAAATTATAAGGCAAAAATAAATTGTTCTAATTTTATTTATTTGAGGATGTATCATTATTTTTAATTGACATAACTTTGATATCCCAGAATATTGTTAAAGGATTCAATTGGAAATAATTTCCTTTATAGCATCAAGCTATGCTTATGTCTAAATCATTTTTAGTTAGAAAAATTAGATTTTTTTTTGTATCATTAAAATGTTTTCATTGATAATTTATTTTGAATTTTGTATACAAAGAAAGTTGTATGGCATATCAATTCCATTTAACTTGAAGCTTGTCGAGACAAAATGCTATTTATAAAATGTTAAAAAAATCTCCATTTATAAATTATATTTATATTTTATTACCCTTGTGCAAACAGTAGATATATATATACATATATATATATATATATATATATTCATATTTAAAATGCTTTTGAATAATATTTTGGGGTTGTGAAGTGTATTGATATTCAAAATAGGATTCTACTATTACCTCAAAGACTTAAGACTTGTTTCTTATATGTGCGGGTATGACGAAAAAAGGAGTAAGGAAAACAACAACAATTTAATGTAATATGTAAAAGAATGAAAATATTCTTTGGGAAAATATAATTTGATCACAAGGTGTGCTTTTTCAGTGATGTTAAATCAATAAATAATATTATATATACATATATATATATATTCCAGAAAATGGTCTGCACTGACAGCAGACCATTTGCAAAGTTGATTGCAACTGGACGCGTCCACAGGTTGCGG
>JANSTX010054040.1:0-11396 GCA_027564355.1 Penthetria funebris | reverse complement strand
TTTGAGTTGATTTTCATTCAGTTGATGTGGGACCCATTTTCCTAGCTTTCTGATCTTTCCCATTGAATGCAAACATCTAGAAATGGTAGCGGCATCTACATTCAATTCTAATGCACGCTCTTGTTGCGTTCGATACGAATTTTCAGTCAATAATGCCTGCAATTCTTCGTCTTCAATTTTTTTTTGGCTGACCTGGCCGTTCTTTGTCTTCCACTTCAAAATCACCACTTCTGAAGAGTGTAAACCAGTGTTTTTTGAGTTGGAGCATGTTCACCATAAGCTTCTACCAACAATCGATAACTATCAGGAGCGGTTTTCTTCAAATGAAAGAAAGTTATTAAACTTCCACGCAAAACAACTTTTTCAGGCACGTAATTCGACATGTTCGACGCAGAAAAAAACTTTGTTGTTTACACTTCAACGAAATGACATATACTGAAATTTATAGAGTAATGGCAGACAAAAAAAAAAAGAATATGGCCGCGGTGTGTTCCGATGCACACAACGCCAGTTACGCCAACTGTTATCTAAATCGACATTATTAATGCAAGGTCCTTATATATAATTCGGAAATAAATTTTTAGGTACTTGCAACAAGGTATTAAGGGAATATTATACTTGATTCTGTTCTCGTATAAATCACTGAAATTAAGCGTATTTAATTGTGATGGCGCCCATACATCAGTCATCATAACTTGAGAATTGTTTGCGATATTGTGACAAAATGTAAACTTATAGTTAAGCTCTAAAGTGGACAGAATTGGATCACTTCTATGTCTGATCACATATGCTTCATACTTTCTGAATTGAATGCCAGACTTTAAAAGTTACGACTTTATTACTTAGTTAGTCGCAACTGATACAATACTTGTACTAGATCGCATAAGAATCTCAACTTCCCATATTTGAACAACTTTGAGTATATAGAAACTGCTATCAAAAAGACATTTCTGAGTCAAATTCTCGCTCAATAAAATAAAATAGAAATTTTAGGGTAAGATTTTTGTTTAGGGTAAGATATTCTTCACATATTTACCACGGTCTATAATAATTAGCATAGCAAATTAAATTTTTCTCTCGTTTGTATATATACGGAAAGCATTTATCTTTAACCTTAATTTGGCAACATTTAAAACAACAGTTGTGGGATTTTAATTTATTCAGGATAAATTATGTATTTGTAAACATAATACATTTGCTTTTCTTTTGAAAGAGGCCAAGAACTCTGAAAATTATATAAACGTCTTCTAACTTCTAATAAGAAATAATATAATAAATTAGATTAATGTATCTAACTCATTATGTCAATTAACGCTGTACACATAATCGTATAAACTACATGCATATTTTCATGATCTGACCTTTACACTAATTATGAGAGCATAATATAACATATATTTGAAATGAAATTAAAGTAGTTCTGGAAATCTGTAGACAAAACGAATATTTTTCTTGCGTTTAATTAAAATTACACAAAGTATTGTTTCACGTTAACAGATAATTATATACCGCTTGCATTATATCTTTAATGGTGACGAATGGAGTGGTCCAATATCATCAAGGATCCTCATCTTCACCTCCACGCGTTGTCACCAATAATTTGAACACAAACTATAGGTAACTGGGGAGTTGTGCCGCAATTTACTGAAATATTCAAATGTATAACCATATAATTTCAATTAATCGTAAATATTCTGGTTAGCAAATTTCAATTAGTTATTTTAGTTCACATTTGATGTTACATGCATATTAGAAACGGCTAAATCGTAGTACCGGCAAATGCACCCATGATGAGGTGTACAGGTTAAGATGGTAATTATATCCTTAATATTATAGGTTTTAAAGGACGGCATTCTCATTAGAGAGTCTAGTTCCGATGGCAGGGAATAAAGTGAAATGTAGGTACTATACAGATATCGAACAATGGTGGTTGTTTATTGAAAACCACAACCGGAAACAAAAATTAAGATGCATTATTTTTTCTTATTTTTCTTTTTTTCTTATTTTCCACAACGTTTTTATTTGCTCGCCATATCTGTCTGTTTAAATTTTGCAATCGAAAATTCAGTGTATGCAAAGGTGGTGCACCCTCAAACATTCAAGGATGGTCAATGTCCGATGGCAATGCAATATTTGGGAATCACTAATCACTAATTTTGAGTTATTCAATACAATCTTTTAGGGAAGATCAGTGTCCGATTACAATCCAATATTTTTGAACTACTAATTAATTATCACCAACCTAATGGAAAGAATGCGACAACTAGGACATCCAGCATCATAACCGAGTCATATATTTAAAATTGGTAATTTACCAATTGGTAATTTTTATAACATTTTATTAAAAATGTATTACCAATTGTAAAAAATTTTACACACACAAGACTAAAAAGCTGAAAATAATTTTCTTTTCTTAATACACAGCGTTTTTAAAACCGACTAAAAAGTATAAAATAATTTATTCTAGTCTAGAGATGAGTAACCTAATACAGATTCCTAACTACATACATATTGTCCTTGAAACTTTGTGATTGTGAATTTTTAATAGCTATATGCAAATGCTTGTAAGATTTAAAATGAAAAACGTCGGGAGCATGCAATAGAGTAGCTTAAGAAAACTCACAGAACAGTTGCAATACATTTGTTAGCAAATTCGGTGAACTATTCATTCATTAATTAATTATTGCATGCTGCCAGGATAATATATTTAGGGTATGGAATCTATATGAAACTAGTAAAGTTTACACTTTTTAGTCCACTTTAAAAACGATGTATAATAATTTTTTTTTTTATATAACCAAGCCATTTTTCAGGGATAGTTACCATTTAATGCTCACGCACAAAATAACTCTATTTATATTTTATCCGGCTAATAATAAGGGGAGGGTTATTACGAGTTTATCACCGTAGATGCCTGAGGGCTATAAAATTCATGAAACACTTCTTCAGGAAAACAGTTCCACAGACGAGACGTGTGCCATATTAATAAGCCACTAAATCTGACTGTGCGACAAAATTGTAGTTTAACAGAATGCGAATGTGATGAGGAAGCCATGCTAGTGCCTTGGGGAAGACCGAGCATAATATTTAAGATTTCAGCTGAACAATCAACATGGCTTTAAAATAAACTTAACGTAGCCACATTGTGTCTATGCTGAAGTAAATTTATTTGGTTAGCGATTTAAGTATCACCCATAAATCCAATAGCTAGTATATGTTAATGCCAAGAGTTTAGCGTTGGAATATCTAGTTTAAGCCATGATTGTGTTTTCAAACCATTGAGTACTACTAGATTACGTTGCCCCTATTCATGAATATGATCCAATTCGTTATTGAGAGTGTTTAGCATTTTTATGCGACACAAAATAATTAGAAATTCATCAAAGAAATAATAGTGATACAGAGTGCTGTTATCAGCATTAATGTGAATTCGATCTTCGATGTCAATGTATGTCAAGAAATCAGAGTTCCACACTTTTGAATTGTTATAAATACGGTTTAAGCAGAGTTTAGAAAGTAATGCACAATGTCACAATCAAATGTTTTAGATATATCTAATGCAAGGACAGTAGTCTAGTCATAATATCTGCAGTTGACCTTCTGAATTATAAGATTTCAAATAGCTATGCCTACGGCATAAGACACACTTTTCTGATTGCATAGCAGGAGCAATTTAATTAAAAAATCATTTATAACACAAAATTAGCATTAGTTATCCTTTATTGTATTCCAAAAGAGTGTCAAGGTCGAACAACAACTACATCAGTCTCTAATATACTGTAAAACATGGAATTGATAAAATAATTGACTTAGATAATGTATTGGGCCTACAATAATTTTCATAAAAGCTCATTAAAATATCTTGGCAAATCTCCAGATTATTTCTAAACAGGGTTCAGAATTTGATTCTTCTAATTACAACCGTATAACCAAAACATTACTTTAATTTTATACAAGATCTTGGAAAAAATTATTTACTTCAAAATCATATCTTACCGGAAATCCAATAAAATTATTCAAGGTGGTCGATAAGGTTTCTGATCTGAAATATCAACTGGAGATATTTTGGTCTATCTTACTGAAATTTGGAATAGAAGCACGCACGTGTTTGGTGAGATTCGGGTTCTTGCACTTAACATATCCAGGGCTTTTGACAGTGATTAGTGTTGAGCATTATTATCAAAACTGACCTCTTATGGTATTCATCCATATTTGAGGGTCGCAGGTTTACGTGTTGTCTCCTACACTATTTTTAATTTTCAATGATGACATTTCATCACTAACTGCGAACATTATTCACAGCAACGTTGATAACAGGCACTCTCTATTAATCTTACTATTTTAACACTCGGCTTATTTGAGGTCATAGACAAATCGCACTGACATTATATGGACAATAGTCTAAACAACAATTAAAATTTGATTTATGATTGAGGACTGAGAAACCTCGTAATATTCAATACGAATAATGATGAAGGAATCACCGGTTATATATAGATTATCTTCAGCAATGGTGCCACGTGGGGTATTTTCATTTAATATACCACTTGCATTTTCAAACTGTCGACAAACACGATATTAATATCATCTTTTTAGCCTCGAGCACACGCCACTTGCAACACGTGGAGATAAATAGGCGCTGAGTAACCTTGTTGGTAATCGGTAATCGGCCACTCCTAGCACAATTCTTCGATCAAATTTAATTGCGATTATAAGTCTTTACCAAACCCATACTATATATATTGTTTGTATGTGATTGCAAGACGAAATTACCTGTTGTTTCCTTTAAGATGAAATGATTATGTTAAAATAGTTTTCCTCGAAGACAGAATAAAAAATCAACTTATGATATTAAAATCTATTTAAAGTCATATTTACTAATTGGAAAAAACTCATTAGTCATAATTAATTTCATCGAAACAAATTGTCTATGAATTAAACTCAACCTTTCAATTTCATTTCCATAATTTACAACCTCGTACAGATGAACACGTCTAAATTCTAAATTGTTTCTATTATTGTTATTGTCACACTGTACATAAATTTTTAGCAAAATACAACAAATTAAAGGTTTTCAAGTTGACAAAAAAGAAATTGAAAGAAAGTGAATTAAAATTAAAGAATACTTCCACAATAAAAATATACTTGCCCGTTATGATGCAACTCTTATAGATTTAAATGCATATAAAGAGACTATAAAACCTAATTTATTTCATATACCAACCAGACCCACTCGTAGTTTGCACTTTGAATTGTTCATAGTGCAAAGTTTAAAGTGCATAAATTATTGAAAGAAAAAAAATAGTTCAAACAAAATTAAATAACTATTCGGAACAGTAAATATTATGCATACAATTGTAATATTTAAGTTAAAAATTTTATATGCCTATGAAGGTATTATCAACTTTAAAGTTACAAATGTAATAACAAATGGTATAATAAAATAGTCTTGAATTCAATACAATTCTAATTGGTAATGGTTTGTATTAAAGCAGAGTGGGTTCTCAAATAATCGTCTATTCTGAGGTTTTGAATCGAATACATTGAAACTATGTAATTCCGATTGAATAGTTTGTACCTAATGTAGACATGAAAGTAGTATGTACAAACAATTGATATTAATATGCAGGCACCCAGCCCAATTAACATACTTACAATTTATAAGAAATATGTCATTTATAATTAACTTTAGTATTATTAACAATAATTGATAATACTAACCATGGTTAAAGCTGATTTATATAAAAGGTACAAGCAATAACGTTTGAGTTCAGACGGAAGATTTAGTAACAAACTAGAATGCAAATGAATTGCAGAGAAGTGTTGGACCTAGTAACTTAACATTATTATCATCATGTCAACCATTCTAAATGCCTTGACAATACTACCTACTATATTAGAAAGCTTCTTTTAAGTAGAATTTATCTTCCTCCAAAATCAAAACATAATAAGGACAGCGCTCATCTACAATTCATACAATTTTCGTATTGTGTCCAATTAACTGTTGCAGACAAATGTTGTGCCCCAATATTTAGGTGGTTCGCCGGGAAGGTTTATTATTTTGTTGAAAGCTCATAATCATTAGGTGTGGCAAATTTATTATGAAAAAAAAAGTATAAAAACAGTTTATCAAAATCATAATCATGAATTATTATGATGACAACAAAAGTACGTGAAATTTTGGATAGAAATATTGTGTCTTCAAAACCCACCATTAACATCCAAGTCGCGGTACGGGTAATATTTTAACTTAAAATATTTGAGTTGAATGTAAATATACGAGAAAGAGGTGGGAGGGAAATTTGGGATTGAGACCACCACAAACAAGACACACAACATACCTAAATGGGATACAGGATTTAAGTTCGGATTCATATTATTTCACGGGAGTTTAAATCACAATTATATGCAAATATAACTAATCCTGCTAAATTCAGATTAGATATTAATTAGTCTGACTCTACGCTACCTATTGTTTGAAAATCTAAATTGATAGATTTTATTTCGAACAGTACTCGTAAGATAAATCAACTTACATATCAAACAATTAGGAATTAACATCCAACTTCACCAACCTAGGCAGCTGAATTCTTTGCATCACACACTGCTGAAATAGTTAATTGGACGAGAAACGTTAACGACAAACTCGATATACTTGGGTTGAGCAAGATTTGATGTATTATATATTCTGGTGGAACCCTTTTGTTTACCGGAAAACTCGAATCACATAGATCACAGAGCAGTGAAGTGGGTTTATTGGAAACTGTCGACTGGAAGCCGATATCAGATCGAATGATCACAACAAGATTCAAGAGCAGTGTTAAATGTGTAACAAGAGTTCAGATTAACTAACACAATGTCTTGTAGAGGTTAACAGATCAGATATTGTCAAATGCATGGGTTGACTCAAACAACATGACACAGTTTGGAGTCTGTTACGATATACATGGACTAAGTGATATGAACAATTGTGTACAGTAATCATAACCCTGTGATTGGTAGTATTATATTTGCACGTAAAAGAATACAAAATTTCGTAATGACGAAGTAAGACAACATTCGGATATAAAACAGAGATGTATACTGTTACCATTATTTTTCCTGCTCGATTTGGACTGGGTTATGACCAAAGTAAACTCTGAACCGAATGGTATCAGTATATTCGGTCGATTTGAAGAACGTGACTTCGTTGACGACATTTGTTTGCTTTCGCAAAATTGAGTCGGACATTAGAGTGAAATTCAAACGACTTGTGAAATGCAGCTCACAAGTCGGTCTAAAAATCAATGTTTCAAAGACAAAACCAATGAAAATTGGGAAGTATATTGATATTTGGGAAGTTTTTTGACAATTGATGGTGGTTCAGAAACAGATGTGAGGTTCCGTATATTAAAAGCTTGGCAAATGTTTGGAATGCTTAATGGAGTCTGCAGGTTGTCATAAATTACAAAAAATCTAAAGTTGTGCATTTTTAAAATAAATTGTTTATCGGTACTATTGTATGGCTTCGAAACTTGGAAAAAATAATTTTTCTACTATTCTACGTATTTATTATGCTACAGCAGTTTTAAAGTTTATATGTGAAGAGTTAATAGTTCAAGTCAAGTTGTTAGTATGTGACGTGACGTTGAAGGTTCGTATAATGCAAATAGACCGTAACTTGCCATATGCGTTAGCTTTAAATATCATTCTGATATGTTAAATTTTATTTTAATAATGTATACATTAAATTTTTAGTTATTTGTCTTTGAATTATTCACAATCACAATATAGAAAACTTTGAATGGAAATTTATGCTAACAAATCAAGTCGAATTATATAAACTAAACGACGTTCATATTCCAGTTTTTCATCCCCTAAACACATATCCAAAGTACATATGTTATAATGTATGATGTATACTCGTATAGACTAGTAAAGGCAAATAAAAATAACATCTTCATTTTTTTTCCGTCAAACATACAACATATTGAAATGCAAAAATCGTACCTAAATTTAAATATATGAAAAGCAACAAAATTGATGAATGTAAGGTAGAGTTTACTCAAGGTTTCCAATTTAATTCAAGAATATACATATTTTACATTACATTGTATGCTTTGCACACGAAACATATAATAATACACCCTCTAAATATGAAAATTTGAGCAAATCATTCCATAGATATATTTAGAATATACGCAACAAATAATATATTTAAATCCTTAAGCGCGTGCTGCATAATGTTGAAATGAAAGAAGTTACACATTCTTGGGCACATTGCAAATTTTTAAAACTAACAATCTGTTAATTTATGAAAAGCTTGTCGTCCGATTCATTATACCTGAACAATTAACTTACAAGAGCATAGAAGTGAATAAATGTCCATGTAGAAGGATATCTATATATTTTCAGGATAGCATAACATCTAAATTCCTTTGCAATGAGAAAAGTCTGAATGTCGCGATAAATTGGATTTCAATTGCACTAAAATTCCAGTTTAATTAGATTGATGACTTTAGAACACCTTCATTCAGGCTTTAATTTAGTAGTAGTTTTTTATAAATTGTCAGAACAATCTAAAGAATGGATACAAAATTTAAGGACGCAGTTCTAACATTCGATAATATAACGTATGTTGATGTAATCTTAATTAGAACTGGGACTGGAAAAAGGATTAGTAAAATCAGTTTATAGAGGATAATTGGGATAGGAATATATATAGATACGCGTCATTCTAATATCAGAAGGTCTCGACTTAGGTCGATAAATTTATCAATGTCAATAATGAAAAGAATCAAAGGTAAGGTTACCGATGCATTACCACTCAACAAAGACAAACCTTATCCGGTATACGACATTAATGAACAAATAATTCATAATAATATTTATTTATGTAGAATGCTTTGTGGCTGGTGATTTCAGCTCACGTGGGCCAAACATGACAGATAACTTATAAGTCTTCGAATACACGCTAATTATTTTGTTGTGTGTTGTAGACTAAACCTAAGCTTACATCGGCTTTCCCACCTACTTGAGGTTAGTAAACCATTGTTGTCGTATAATTTGTTATAATGATTTAGATATTATATCATATTGGTTCATAGGATGCTTGATTATTTGATTGATTGATTGGTCCAACAAATTTTCTCGGCATATGGCCACAATTTACAATGGGGTCATCAGACTTCCTAATATTTTTAAGAAATTTTATCGCCTGCTTTACTAGTAATCTATCGATTCTATTAATACCGGCGGCGCGGTATTTTATACAATTATTGATATATCTATATTCAGCTCTTGATCTTTTTGCCCCAGTTAACAAGCGTTTCAAAATGCGTATTCTTTTCATTTGGTGCAAATATATTGTGGACCAGGTGACGAATGGAAATGTTATTAAAGTTCGTATAAGTTGTTTATAGCAGAGAATTTTTAATTTCTTTTCTGATTTTCTAAAGAATTAAACGCATCGTATGTAACCGAAAATCTTTTTTTAAATTTCATCTAAGTGAGATATGAATTTCAGTGTGTTGGTGAATTTTACACCGAAATATTGTATGCAGTATGTGGTAATTAAGTTTCAGGGCCGAGAGAAGTGAAATTGACCGGTAATTGGTAATTATTGATAAATGTGGGCTTTTTACCGGGTTTCAATATTAGGATTATGGTTGCCATTTTCCATAATTATGGAATGTATGCATTGTTGAAAATTTGATTGAATAATGCACATAGAAATCATATATGACTATTTATGACGATTAGAATAGCCATCTGGACCCTTATCAACATAACACCTAACATATTGCAGGTGGGTATTATTCTGCATGAGGGTAAAACAAATGTTATCTATGCTCTATGCAAGTAAAACAAGTGGATACATGGGAATAAATTAAAAAATAATACTTCTTCACGCGGTACTATGTATGTGACTTTATGTTAATATACTTATGTGGTTTCATGGTAATACTTATCTAACGGTAAAACTTATTTGATCTCATGGTAATAAGTTACGAAAATTATTTCAATAATAAAATACGAAAAACTTCAATTGTTATGTAATAATAGAAATGTATGAAAATTATTCAAGTGAAGAAAGCCATTCAAATGTGGTACTTATAATGAGAAGTGTCTGTATTTCCATGAATTTTATTGCGTGAAGGTACATGTAGTTGATCATGACAGAGTGAAAAATTGTGTGTTATCATTATATTGACCTCCATTTCACTATAGGAAATCCATAGGAGTTGCAAGTGGCAATAGTAAATCCAAGACGTCGAATTTTTTAAAAATTGAATTTGATAGTTATTAAATGCGGTGGGTGATATGTCCTCTATTATTTTAGTGTCTGATATTTTGGCGAATTTTCCCTTCGGTACTTTAAGTTGACTGGTTTTTTTAAGAATTGTGATGGAACGGATATATGTTTTCTAAATACCATCACTTTCAATATTAAACTTTTCTTGTTTTTACCTATCGAATTATGTTATAAAATATTGGCAAATTATTATAAGACTAATCAGACCTTTCTCAAAAATTAAATAATGTGTCTAAAGGTAATTTTCTTAAGCTTATCTTCTTCAGGATGTTATTAAATTTATTACACAAATTTTGCTAAAATAGTATATGAAACGATAGTCTTCAAAGGAATAAGTGCTTTGAATATATGACTAGAAAGGTTACATAATTATATGCGAATTATGACTCGGTTCCCTTAGGCAGTAAATAATTTTTCTTTTGTATTTCAGCAAGTTATTTCAACATTTCATTACAGATTAGACTATAGTATCTATAATAAATTCTTTTACTCTTCTCGATTTATAATATAATCCATCCATTGCATAAAACGGAATTAAGTTTCATTAATTATTTACATTCAGAAATATCTTCGCTTTTAATAGGCAAAATTAAAAACAAAAAAATACAGACAAAATTTGAATTATTAAAAATAAGGAGAACGGATATAGTAAAACCTTTTTAAATAATTTAAATTGATAGCACTGAAAAAATCATACAAAAGAAAGCAAAAAATGGAGCAGAAAAAAGGTTAGTTTCTACCTTTTTAATTTCCTTGTGAATAAATTAAATCATTCCATAAATTTAACGAATAATTCAAATATATTTGACTAGCGTATCCTGTTTAATTTGAAGGGACAACATTATTTTGTCATTAGTTTATAAATAATTACGCATACTCGTCTCTAAAAATACAGAGTATTCTACATTACAAATTAATTAGACCATCAGCACAATTATATTGTACTATGTTATTTTTTAGGCCCTGGGAACGAAGTTCCAAGGGTCTATTGTATTTGATTCCGTTCATGTAACGCCAAGAAATACACATCTCAGAAAAAAAAATTACACAGAAGTGCTTATAATTGAAAAAAAAAGTTGATTTAAGCATGTCCGTCCGTCCG
>JANSTX010054039.1:0-11398 GCA_027564355.1 Penthetria funebris | reverse complement strand
TTAGTTGTGGTAATGAATGATTGATAAATTAGAAACTATTTTCTGCTTTAATGAATAATAAATAGTATAATATTACATTACATATTGATATTTTAAAGCAAATATAATATATAACATAGGGGTTTATCAATCTGCCAGATTAATAAATGATAAATGATGATTATGCGGATAAAGAGACTAATTTTTATACAAAGTATAATTGTATATTTTTAATAAAATACAGATTCTCTTCTGTCAGATGTTTTACCGCATAAAATATATTAAAAAAAGAAATATCACATTACGAAAAGATATGTTAATATATAGTGAACTTGGTGTGATAATCTGTCCCAAGATGGATTTCCTATGTAAACATATAAGAATTTAAATTAACAGATTTCTCTGCTTAATCCTTTCACGGGGTTGTCCCATGTGTGGCTTCAGTGTTTTTGAGAGCTTACTCATTTTGTATAAATTTTGCAATAAGCAAAAAGTGTTAATGGATCTTTTGATTAATTGAAATATTTAGGTAAATTAAACTGTTCCTTTGGAACAACAGAAGATGATTTAATAGTGAATAATTGTTCATTGTCATCTTTATTTTACCATATAGCATTGATAAATATTTAAGAACCTCCTTCACAAATTAACACAAATTGATTGTGTATATCATCTCGTCTATTGATTAAAATTTTTAAAAATTAAAAATTAATTCAAACTTTTAAGCAAGCATACTACGAGTATATAAGAAAATTTACAAAATTACTCATAATTAAAATTACAAAATTAAAAACCTATGTAATTAATTATCTACCCTTATAAATTTCATCTCTCAATAGACACCCGTATTATATTAACACATTTTTAAATAGTATTTGCAAAATTTAATGCATTTATGTAAAAAGTTAAGATTTTTTTTTAAATGATAAATAATTGATAAATATGTAAATTGATATAAGATAGTAAATAGCGTATAGCACAACCCTTATACATAAAATGATTTTTTTTTTTTAAATATTTACATAATTCAAAACAAAGTATAGAAATAAAAATTTGTTATATGCAATCGTATTATATATACAAGTGGCAATACATCCCTACTTCCCATTATATGCTCCTTATCATGAATTAAAACAAATTTAATGTTTAATGTTAAATGTTTTATATAATTAACATACAGTTGTGTTTCCTGTGAGACACAACATCTGCAATTCTTAAATATGAGATTAGAGACTATCATTGAGAAAATTGTACTATTTTCTATCAAATATGAGAAAAAAAAGAGGGAATAACGCAAGGATTTAAAGCCATATATGAATATAGATAATGGATAAAGGAAAAGAAGAAGTTGTCTTCGATTTAATCAGAGATAGAATTTATATCTTTGTATTACCATTTTTTTTTTTTGCTTCACTGATCGATTTAAATTGAATGAATTTCAGTTATTTTACGTAATTCATTTTTTCAGTAAAACCATAATTAATGTAATAAATCGCATTTATAAAGGGTCGTACATTAAGCGGGAAAAAAATGTTAAATTGAAATGAAATAAAATGTGTGAAGAATATTCCTTCCTATACATTTATATAATATGACTACCCAATGTTTGTATACTTTTTCACTCATTCGATGTTGACTTCGAGATCATCAAGTGTGCGTCGTTTATTTGTTGCATAAATCAACTACTTAGTATACACTCACTAAAAATTCTCTAAATGTGTTAAATCACACGATGTTGAAGGCCTATTGATAGGTCCAAAAAACGTGATATAAGTGAATCATAATATTTACCATACAATAAATCTATTGTTTCTCGAGCTGTGTGACACGTAGTGGTGTGTGGTTTCAACAAGATGATGGCCTTGCTTGTTGAAATCACATATCATTCAAACCAAAGTCTCAGAAATTTTTAATGCTTGCGATCGATGTGAAATTGATAAATTTGAATCTTCAGAAACACTAGCACTTACAACATTGATATTTGCTTCACTATGAACATTTCGTTGACGTAATGATATTGTGTTTCATAAAAACAAGAGTAATCGTCAAAACAAAAACTTTACCATGTGATTTTTGGTTTATTAACATACATTTAATTTGCTAAAAGTGACACTTAAATTTATGAATGTTTATGCATAACATTCATTAGTGACTTAGTTGTTCCATTTTACGAATATTATCTGAGTTTAATTGTAAATAAAAATTCATTTATCACTTTCATTATACTCGTATAAATTTTTCTGTTGTTGTAAAATATATGCAAGTGATAAAATGTTTATAAAATGTTTTTCTTTAATTTTTTTTTTTTTTTTTTGTTTTTCGTTTTTCTTTAATCTTCTCAATTATTAAGTAGAAAATTCATGAGAAAAATTAAAAAAAAAAACATCAGGGAAATTATGTACAATTTCGTTTTTTGTTTTCTCATTTTAAATAATCAAGGCACACAATTCTCATGAATGTAAATTTACGTTTAATTTTGTAAATAAATTTAAATCACAGGATTGAGAAAAATTGCGTTTGGAATATTAATTTTTATATTATACAAGTATATTATACACTATTTATATATTTATATATTTTAAAGGTGTTAATATTATACCTTGAAAATTATGCTTTATAGATATACTCGTACTTCTATTGTTAGTTATAATTAATTGTAAATTGCAAAAAATAAAAAAAAATTATACAAACAATTGTATTATAATAAATAATTTGCTGCCTATATGCTATAAATTAATATTTAATCATTTGCCATAATTTGTCTAGACAAAATACAACTGCAACAGATAATTCTTGTATCTGTTATAAATTAAAAACAAAAAAATCTGATCTTTAATTATTTTTATATAAAAATAGAACAGAGAAGTAGAGTTTTGTTCTAACTACATATGGTAAAGACAACCAAAAAGATTGTTTTATTTTTTGACTCGATCAATTCTAGAGATACTTAATTTATATTAAGAATTTAGAATAAAATTTATTTTAATCTGACTGAATGTTAAGCAGTAATTTAAAATAAGATCGAACATTTAGTATGCACAAAATTATATGTTCAAATGGATTGCAATTTATTGATAATAATTTATTATTGCAAATAATGTTCTCACACAATAAATGATTCATTAATAATTTTTCGTAAAATTCATTATTTTAACAACGACAAATCAATGTTCAACAACTATGACACCATATGCAGTGTCTTGTTTCTAATAAACATTAAAACATATAGTTGAGCAGTAATCCATAGCTAACTATAAATAGTTGGTAAAATGTTTATTCACCATGTCTACAAATAAGTTATGAATACACTATATTGGATTCGACAGAACCTTATTTAATGTTACTAAAATACTTTTTAATTGAATGAAACAGTATATATAACGCGATCAGTTTAGCAATGTAATATCATATTTAGATATGTGAAAACAATACTGATAATAGTCCATAATAAAAGAAATTCAGAGTGAACATGCCACACATTGCCATATGAACCTTCAAAATACATACAATTGTTTTAAAAATTTAAACTTATAACACATTGTTTTATTTAAACGAATTTTATTCTTAATGAAAAATCACAATTTCAATTACTTTAAAGTAATTTTTCAGCATGTTTTTAATCAGGGAATCAAATATTTACATATAACATTTAAAATCTTATAATACTTTGTTGAATTATTTAAAATTAATTAATACTAATATTCTAATTACAAGTTAAAGTTTTATATGGAGTACATTTTTTTATTTTTATACATTTTTGTAACCTTGAATAAAATTTTAATTAAATATATAATTTTTTTATAATTCAAAAATTGAATTTATTTTTAATTTATCTTCAAAATTTTATCTATACATAGATAATAAAGAATTGTTTTTTTTCAAATCCCCTTTTTTTGATTAAATTCATTCAATAATCTAGACATTTTCCTTAATTGTATACGTAATAGTCAGAATTTTTCATATTTACTTACAGTACATTATTTGACTCCCACTAAATGAAAATATATAATCATTATGTGGTGACGAATTGAAAGTGGAATGGGTAGTGTAACCTAGATGTTAGTTCATTATTGCATTCGTCACCTGATAAATAATTTGAATTTATGTCAGTATATTATTACCTATAATACTTTTAAGAACAATATGAAATGAATTAAAATCATATAGATTTAATTACAATTTCAATTATGTTTAAAATATCTTCAAAGTAATTCCTTTTTTTTTAATATTTTTTTAAACGAGTATATTCACTACAGTGACTCAAAAAGTAATCTGTATAAATATGTTATATATATGCACTGTATATTACTTTATATTAATATTGATAAAAATGAATATTTAAATATATTTGGCAAAATTTCAGAAATTTAATCGAAATATTTATTTGTATAAAAGATGAAAATAATAATAATAAAAAAAATATATATAATAAAAATATGCATTTTTTAGGAGCATCGAAACCTGCCTGACAATTACTTACATTTCAAATAATGTGTACTAAAAACTGATAATTATTATATCTGAACATAAATCGTTGCATTTTTTTTTTGCGAATTTATAAATGAATTACAATATGTATGCCTTATTGTATATATAATAATTAATAGAAATTGCAATAATGGACCTGAAACTAAACGAGTTATAAAATTAATTTTTAAATACATCTTAACATTCCTGCACGCCTGATATTAACTTCAAAATATAAGTTATAATCGTTTCCGGAAAATAAATGTACACAGTTTTGAGTTTCTGTACCAGGAGAACATGATTATCAGAATGACATCTTATGAAAAAAATGAAAAGAATCTCCTAGCTTGAATTGTGCACAATAATCAATAAACATCATACTTGAAATAATAATAAAACTACATATAACCGAAGCATACGTGACTGCTTGTCTCTACTGTAATAAATTTTATAATTGTCATATATGCTTCTGTTGTTGATTACCACCTGATTACCGTTTCACTTTCCAAATACTACTACCAGATTAAATTCCATTATTAGATCATAGCGGTAAATATAAAAACATCAGTTTCAGATGTACAGCTTAATAAGTAGTTGATAAATAATTCATCTTTATATGAATGCCGTAACTCAACCACGATATATGTCAGTAACAGTGTGGAGGTTAAAAAAATGCTGGTAATGTTGTCTGAATTTTTTCTCACATTTTAGCTCATGATCAGTATTCAGATAGTTATTACGTATACTTTAAGTATATCTAGGGTACAATGTGTTGAAAATGAATTTTGTAATCTAATAAGTATATATAGTAATAAATTATTTATGAATTGAATTCAATTGCAACATCTTGTCCTCAGAAATAATATTTAGTCTAAATTAGTTTATGCAATCGTATAATCCAGAATGATGTCTTTGTATGTATTAGGTTATTAACAAATTAAAAATACACTTAAAATTATTAATATTAAATTTTATTTCGATAATTTAAATAATTTATAGGCTTATATATAATAAAACAATTGATAAAATGAAAAACATAAATCATAAAAATAATGAACATAACTTGACTGCTACTGTATAAATTATTTCTGTTAATATATTAATTATTAACCTTATATTATAATTTGTAATATATCATATAATTATAATATGTAATGACCTAAAATTGAATGACCTTATAAATACTCTTATAATTATAATCATATATGTTGTTGTTATTATTAAAAATAATAAAAATTGCCATAATTAATGCAGCATGCTTTTCTTTATTTATTCTTTATATCACATATTGAATTTCTAGAAATTATAAAAATAAAAGTGTTTTTAAAAAATCAATTCTTCATTAATGAATTATACAAATTGTTCACAATTATTAAGATTAATTAATTTGTGTATAGATTATTCACCAATCTCAGTACGTATGCTAAATATATTCATTTGTCAACATATTTCTAGATTACAAAGTAGTACTGTATATCGTTGACAACAGCATCATTTATGTTTGTAATCCTTCCACATAACACACTTTCACACTTCCATTCTTCTGTCATTTTAGTATTTCAATAATGCTTAATGTGCATGTCTACTTGTAATACTTACACCATACCTCTTATTCCTACTATTTACAATACACACTTTTGTTTTAAACTTTTCAACACTTCGACATATTTTTTTTTTATATGCTTCCATTACACATACTTTATAATTTATATTTTTTTTTTAGATATTTATTTTCCAGTTTCACATTGCTATTAATGAATGTTTGTTAATTTATGTATTCCTGGTACTAATGTAAGAATTTGGCTTTTATGTTAGGTTTAGTCGAACACAGATGAAATATTAAATAATTTGATTAATGCATATTATCAGGAGTGCATAAACCTATACTATTCTTCTAATGCTATATACTTGAAAACATGTGCATTCTGTAAATTCCCCACCAATAAAAATCAATTAACTTGAAATTAAAATTTATACGTTGATTGAAAAAAAAAGAGAGGATAAGAATCGCTTAATGAAATTTCTGAAAAATTCAAAAAAATCAATGCCACATCGATACTGACAAATGATCAATTCCACGCCAAATTATTGTCAAAATCCGTATGCAACATTATTAACATTAGACCGTGTCTAGACAAAGAAAAGCTCAATTATAATTCATTATTTTATGCTAAATACCACCAGGTTCAATTTTATTTCGTATAAATATTATCTGAATAGTTTTACATAATTTACTGCATACTGATCAAACATAATACCATTAACTAGATTACTGATTTTATATTTGTCATGTAAAAATCTAAAGTTTTATTTTAATTAACATATTAAAAACTGCATCATGGTATTACCATAAGTAGCCATGTGCTGTAAGGATATAATCACATAGACTATATATTATAAAAACTAATTTATGTGTCGATTTATATAAGTTGGTAAATTTCAATGATGCTTTATCTTAAATATGAACTAATATTATTTTTTGTGATAATAAAAACGATAGTTTTATCCAATATATAAATATATAAAGACAATAATATACTCGTATATGTCAACCATTATATTTGATAGAATAATACTTTTAGAAACCTTTTTTTTTTTTGTTATAATAAAATAACATAAACATCTTACGAGTATAAGGGGGGAAAATTAAAAATATTATCCTTGAATTTCTTCTTATTTCAATATTTATTTTGTATACTTTTTCACATAGAAATACTGGCAATAATCCAGAAATTATATCTGTTTAATATATATGGAAATACTAAAGTATTTCTTTATATACCTTAGTAAATTATACATAATACGAGGATAATAAATGAAGTTTAAAAAAAAATAAACAATATTTCTCATACTTTAATTTATACGATTTAATAGCAAAACTATTTCTATAAAGTATTTATCGTGCTTAAACTTTACAAATGAGATTAAACTATGTACATAAGTTGACATTTAAATTCGGTAATATTTTGATTCTGGACTTATGTGGGTTTCGCAACATAATATGTTATTTTTCTATGTTGAACATACAACGTTTTAATGTTGCTACATAGCAAGTTAATTAAATAATGAACATATATGGTATTGACAAAGTTTTTTTCATTGTAAAATTGAAATGAATTACAATTCATTATTAAAAGTCACTTGTTAAACCAATTATTATGTCTTCATACGACAGTATATCTATAATTTTAAAAGTACATTCTAACACATTACATAATTATTTTTAATGATTTGAAATTCTATAATTACATGCAACAAAATTATATTCAATTATGATAAATTGATTATTGAACATTGTAATTAATCGTATGTATATGCTTAAAGTATTTACAACTAAATTAAAATTTTGTAAATTTTCATCACTAATTTATATTTCTGTTATATTTAATATTCTTATCACGAAGAATTGACAACGTTTTACATATTGCACACATAGAATTGAACCATAAATTATTGTTTCAATTGTATAATAATTATATCAATTATTATTCAATGTATTTACACTCATGTGTTGATTACAATATTAATAATTTAATAATATCACCATTTTTTGTCTTAAACATATAATTAAGTGAGTATGCACATAATTGGATTATATATATATAAATATATAAACAGATAGTATTTACAATTCTATACTATAGAACCCAAAAAACCATGATCCTGCATATTTCTTTGACGGATAAAATTATGTGATAAATGAATATATAGTATAATTTTTTAAAAAAACATTCCATTGATTGCACTTATAATTAACTATAAAAAATTAAATTTTAGTATAAAAAACTATATACCAGATTGAAATAGTTAATACAATATATATTATAGTTGTTTTCAGTTTTTAATTATACACAAGTAATTTGTCAAATATAAGGTTCAAAGTAATTAGCGTTGTTTTGAAAATGATTCTACTATTAACGTATTAGAAAATCAAAAATATATTATTCAAGTAAATTATTGAATTCATCAAATAAATTCTGAACCCTCCATAATCATTCAGAATAGAATATTTATTACATATTGGATACTTGTATTCTTTTATAATCTACTTGAAAAGGTTAGTATTTTCTCTTATTAATTAAATAATTGTTCATTTTATCAAATAGTATTATTTTCATAGAAAATATACGAAATTAATATATAAATAATTAATTATTTTGATTACACGAGTATATTAATGTAACAATAATTTATTTAATTTGAAACATAATGCTTCCCATCAGGTTCATACCTAAATGATATACAACTTATAAATTATAATAATAATTAACTAAAAAATATTAGCAAAGGATACTACTCATTATAAAAATGCTAAACAATGACGACACTAATTAAACATTTTGCTATATAATAATTTTATCAGTGTTATCTAATCATTGTATTATATTATAATCTAAATATTATCTACTTTAAATGCATATAATATAAATAATTTAAAAAATATAAAAATAAAACTGTTTAATCATTTAAATCCTATATTTTACTGATTTCGTGAGGAATATAAAATGGCAAAAACAATGTATGAAATATTTATTATTTTATTATTATTTTGTTCTACATAAATTTATTTATTTAAATGCACAGTATATAAAAAATGTATAAAATAAAAAAAAAAAAGAGCAGATTAAATTTATGCGTAATTTAAATATACGGTTTTAGCATATTTGATATCATTTACATGACATAATAAAATGTCTTTTAGAAAGTAAATATAATTTTGTCATTATTTTACATTTTGGTATATTACTATTAGGTTGTTGATTATTATGTAATGATCACGCTGCAAGTGCATATATATATATATATATATATCAATATTAGAATCTTATTAATTCTTCTTTCCTGTAGTTTATTAAACATCTATAACATCATCATTTATATATATTTCTAATATATTGTAGGATATGAAGGAATTTCACATTTCCCTAATTGTCATAATTTGCCATTCAACCACCGCTTCCTTAACCATATTTTAAAATTTCTACTTTGATTTAAATTTTGAAACTTTTACGCAAAAAAAATTTAGCATATTTAGATAAATAATTGAGAAAAACTAGTCCCATAAGAATTAAATAATTTGTTCGGTTCTTTAATTTATCATTTAATTTTCTTTTTTAGTTTTCATTGTATGTAAATAATTATATTCTTCTGCTATTAACTTCTATTAACATTCTTCTATTTTTTTTTTTGTGTAGTATTTATACAAATTTTAAATAAATAAATATATACAAAATTTAACTATAAAATTCTTAATTAAATATTATAATAAAATATACTAAGTAAATTTATTGTAAAGAATTAAAATATTATGTAATAAATTATTGAAAATTAAAATGAATAAATGTAATTATACAAGTATTATATTATTACGAATATTTTTTTGTATAATAAAAATATTAAATGATTATTTTATCGTAAATGCACTTTGGCGTAAAACACATTGCTCAATATAAAAAATTAATTATTTATTATTTATTAATAGTATCAAATTTGACCTGCAAATTTTATTAATAAATTGTATGAAACATAATATTGCTGATTATGAACTACTCGTTATTGTAAATATATATGTAATATATATTTAATTCAATTAATTAATATAGATTAAAATATTGTATCAACAGTTTTGTTATTTTTAATTCTTTTTTTCGTGTTATTTAATTTTTTTTTTGATTATTATAAATCAAGCGACAAGTAACTGTATAATAGATTAGTCTATTAATATAAATAATTGAATGATAAATGTCATTATTTTATAATTACATTTCTATTTTATTTTTTTTTCAATTATTTAAATATAGCTCATGGTTATATTATCTGTTAAATAAATACAATTATAGTATTATAATATTATAAATTTATGAAATGTTGCCGCAAATAGAAATGAACATAAAAAATTCTATAGTATTATTTTCTTTTATATAGTGTAAATAAATTTGTAATCAAAATATAGTCATTTTTTATATAATCATCTAGAAATATTGTGATATAAATATTAAACACAGTATTATCTCAACCCTTAGATGACATTTGTGAAATCACGAAGTTGAACTGTCGTTCCAAATATTTAATATGTATAACATGAAATTGCAACCAAAACAATTATAATTTCCGAAATGAAAATATACAATTAATTTAAGTTGATCGGGTTTTCACTGATATACTTCGCGTATTCATACAAATCACACATCATATTTGAATACTATAATATTTCATATCTTAATAAGACACTGTATTTTTTTATTTAAATAATTCAATTTTACATCCCATTACCTTTAAAATTTTATAAATTTATAATTTCCATTATTATAATTTTCTGTGAATTATATATTATATTACATATAATTTATGCTTAAAATATTTATTATTTATTTTTATTTTAATATATTGAAGGAAACCAAATTATTTAATTGCGTATCCCCATATGTAATGAGTTCATTGTTTAAATTTATTTTAGATTTATCTAATTTATTTGTATTATATCCGTGAGATATTTACACATGGTAAATTTTTAATTAATTATGTTCGTACATAGATAAATATATTTATGTAAATTAAATTCATAATCAAATGGTGCGACTAATATTTAAAAATATTATATTAAATATTTCCTATTTGTATAATTATTTTGATATTAATTTAGATGTTTTGAAGATATCAAGAATTGAATTTTAATATCATGCCTAAAAATATAATTATGTACATATATATATATATATATAATTTGATCATATTAAATAATTTTAAAATTTTGTTTATATTTTAGTTAATCAAAATTATTGTCAATGCCATAATAAAACACCCAAACATTAAGCGTACATGATTAAGAAATAAGTATTAGTTTAATATATATATATATATATATATATATATATATAGAAAAATATATGTGAATAAATTAGACAAACTTTATACAAACAAAAAGAACATAATAATTATTTAATTATATGTT
>JANSTX010054038.1:0-11398 GCA_027564355.1 Penthetria funebris | reverse complement strand
TATATATATATATTTGAATTGAAAATAAATATAATCATTATTATATTGGCCTGTACATTTTGTTGGTGTATACAGGACCAGGACAGTAATACGGTACAAATTTGCTCTTTACTATTTAAAAATCCAACAGGATACTTCTATGTTTCCAAATGTAAAATAAGTTGCCTAAATTTAAATAATCAAGTAGTTGTCTATACCGAATTTGTTAGCCAAGCAGACAAACACAACAATGTCAATATTTGGTTTATATTGATCGTATACGATATAGCTGATTGATCATGTGGAGATGTAAACGTTGAAAGATTGTCCCTAATTTACGACCTTTAATTAACTTAAATTGAATAATATATGTCATTAAATTTTTTATTTTCAATTGTGCTTCTACTATGATGATGAATATTTAACAAAATTAATTAAATCATTTGACTTAAGATATGTTATTAATTTGTAAAAAAAAAAAAATATAATGTGAAATTTGCAATTTTTCATGTTTTATATGTTTGATTGTTGTAGGTAGAGAGTGGTGAACAAAGAAAGATATAATATCAAATGATATAAAATAATATTGTGAAGTTTTGGATTAATTAATGATTTTTCGGTAATATTTTTCGTGATACCGTGAATGACAAATTATCTGTTACACGTTTAATTTATCAATGGTTGACCAATTAATCATTGCATATATTATTCTATATGGTCATGTGAATGTGCAATTTAATGCATTTTTCATTATATGTCTGTTATTTGGCAGTGATCTTTTTTAATTCATAAAAATTGAAATATAGACATCAATTCACCATTAGTGAGACACTTGTATATCAATAAATCATAAGAATATATTAATTCTTCTGTAACTTACGACATGATTTTATTTCCTATAACGTGTGTATGGTAGGACACTCAAGACACTTTAAATATATGCAAAAGACATATATTTATTTTTTTTTTATATTTATCCAATCACTTGTAATTTATTACCTCACTTAAAACACACCCTGTGTTTATTGTATATATATATACTCGTCGAAATATATATAATATATATATTTCATAATAATAATGTGCGACATCAAATCAGTAACATGCAATCCTTCGTGTTATTATCAAATCATTCTTATTGACATCAATTTGACGGATTTTTTCTATAACCAGAGTTGGATACCTCATACAATAGGTAAATTAAAGGAAAAGGCAATTTTATATTGGTTGGAAAGCAGAGGGAAAAATGTTTTTGTCACGTGATATAAATCATAGTAAAAATAATATTAGTAATAATAATAATAGTAGTAATAATAATAATAATAATAATAATAATAATAATAATAATAATACTCGTACTATATTAATATAATGAATTTATATTACCATAGTTATAGTAAAAAAATTCACTTTTTTTATGATTATGTAATATATCTTTCAACCGTACTGTACAATATTCATGTGAAATATTATACAGTATTTCACTGTGCGTGAAATTTTTATTGAATAATATACGGTTAATGAAAATAGAATTAATTTCATTTATTACTGTCTCATGGTGATAATATTCGTGTATATTAGGACATTGGTGGCGAATGGAGTCCTGTTACATGCATAATTGAAACGGCAAATTAACATCGTAATACCGCATGCGCCATTGAGACGTAAAGGTTTAGATGCTATGTGGACGTACATTGTCCTTCTGAACTTCATAATATACAAATTACTATATGCGTCAATATGTTGGAATTAAAATTATCTGAATTCAATATTTGTGTATATATGAAGAGATTTTTTTAGTCATTTAAAATTAGCGTCCACTCGCAGTCCAAAACGGAAAAAAATCAAATAGACGCATGTAAATTATCAAGCACTGATTCTTTACACGTGAAGAAAAGAGTTCGATCAAATCATAGTATTGCAATTTCTTGTGACTATTAAAGGACAATAAATAGAAATGCTTTTATAACGTATACAATTAATAACAAATAACCGCTTTTATTATTTAAAGTCACGTTGAAAACTTTCACGAAGGAATTCTTTCTAGCTTTGTTTACCGGAAAACCATTGACCATTTCTAGGATGTTTTCGAGCATACAATTTTACAGGAATATAAACATAAATGGTAATTTAATTAAAATTTTTTCATTGAAGAAGGGTATTATAAATGCGGCATATTATTATTTCTTATAATTTTCTCATATTTTAAATTATTATTAATTTAGAACAATTTTTTTCAGAATATCTCAACATTTAGAAATGATCTAAATGCCTGTTGTCTCTAAGTATAAATTATGTCCTATTCAAAGCTCAACAATGAAAATTGTTGACGCATCAACTTTTTCAATATAAAAGTTCAAGTAAATTTTTTTTTTTTAAATTTAAGCATCCACTTAAAACTTAAGCACCATAAGGAAAACTTTTAAAATGTTACGATGTTAATTTGCCATTTCAAATATGCATGTAATATCGAATGTAAACTCCAAAAATATTATACTAGAAAATGTCTATGCTGGGATTAATACAATTTGTATGATTTGAAATGTATGTTTCGTTATTCATGAATTTACATGTATCGATATATGCTTTCTCATGTATATAGTCCTGAATCTGATCTTTAAAGTAATATACGACGTAATTGAATTTGTAGGTGCATCTAAACATACATTCATACATATAATTAGTTCCATACTCTATTGGATACATACACTGCATCTTCGTATATAGTAAGTAAGTTAGTATTGGAAACCAAGAGATAAATCTGCTAAATAATTTTATTTGTGGAGATGACTTTAAAATTAAATCATATACGATTTCGTGGTTATATAGGATTTATCAGTTCCTCTTAGTGTATCACTGACTTTATTATTCTAATGAATCACAGTCTCAATTTATATGTACAATAAAATATAGTATATAATGTACTGCACACACATTACACTATTCTTTCTTTAATTCAATTGAGAGAATTTACGGTAATGTTCTTGTTCTGTGTGTAATTAGAAAAAGTATTTTTTCGAAAATTTTGACCTACGTGCACAATCTCTTTAAATTCGTCGGTGCGAACACACGTGGTGATTTGATTTTAAATTCTAAAAATGTTCATAAAATGTGATAAAATTGTGAATATTTAATTATTAAAATTAATGGACAAAATTCTTGTGAAATTTTCATTTTCTTTTTCAATTAATTTTTTATATATCAAATTTTCTAATAATTTTCCTTGTAATGTTCAGATGGGTTCTCAAGTGAACTACGGTTTTTTGGTTTTCAAAACATAATTTTCCGGCGGATTCTTAAGTGAACTACGGTTTTTCGGATTTGTAATTTTTTGCAAGTGAAACTTTTTATGTGCATAATATGGTAAAATTCATCAATTTTGAATGGAAAATTTTATCTATTGACCAGGAAAATGTACAAAATTTTCATAAGGTAATTTTCCGGCGGATTTACAAGAATTTTCTGCAAATGAAACTTTTTATGTTCATAATATGGTAAAATTCATTAAATTTTAATGGAAAATTTTATCCATTGACCAGGAAAATGCACAGAAAGGTAAGAGTTTTTATATTATTCAAAATTTAATTTTTATGGTGCAAAATTTAATAAAATTAACGTAAAAATGGTGTCATGATAATATACAACAAGTTTAATTGGAATTAAAACAGTACAGGTTTAATATCCATTGCTCCAGTGCGTATATTTTTTTCAACATTACATTTGATTTTACATATTGAAGAGGAGACACGTGCAATATTTTAATTTTTTTTTCTTTTGCATTTGATTTTACATATTAAAGAGGAGACACATGCAATATTTTTTATAATTTTCCTTGTAATTTTCAGATGGATTCTCAAGTGAACTACGGTTTTTCGATTTTCAAGAATTTTTTGCAAGCGAAACTTTTTAAGGTCATATATAAAAAAATTCATCCAATTTCAATGGAAAATTTTATCCATTAACCAGTAAAATGCATAGAAAGGTAAGAATTTTTCTATTATTTGAAATTTGATTTTTATGCTTGAAAATTTGATAAAATTAACGTAAAAATGGTGTCATGATAATATACAATAAGTTTAATTGTAATTAAAACAGTACAGTTTAATATCCATTGTCCAGTGCGTATATGTTTTTCAACATTACATTTGACTTTACAAATTAAAGAGGAGACACGTGCAATATTTTATTTTTTTTTTTCTTTTGTAACTTTTGTAATTCTCTATTGTTGTGACCTATGTACTTTGTTTAATAATAATTTGAATTCATTTTATTTCAAATGCTTTTAGTTGATGTATAAATGTATTATAAAGAACAATTCCTAAATAGATTCCGTTTGAAGTTGGTACATTTTATTATTGTACATTACACGTGACTTCATAAAGAACCGTTTCTACGTTCCATACTTTGATAGTTGAATATTGTTTCGACGTGGCTATGACCTTAATAATATTATCAAAAATATGATATTTTTTAAACGTTTTCTTAAGTTCTATCTGTTAATTAATTAGGGACAAATATAGTTATTTTATTACGAATATTAAACACGTGGAGAGCGTACATTTAACTTTCATTTAACTCTACAAAATTTTCAACATTAAACAATCAAATTTGCTAAGTACGTAATTATTTTCACCGACAATATCAATATGAATGAATTTGAATATAGAACTTGGTGCTTTTAATTTTAATATCTTTTGATCATTTTAATCGTTATTTACTTTTGATCAGTTTTTGGTGAAAATATTTCAAATTTTTAACTTATTTTCTTAATAAAACTACTAAATAATTTAACATTCAGACAGCAATTATGAGAATGAGAATAGTCAAGTGTGGGAAATATGCTAACTTTTTTCGATTCGTCATGTGAAATCTTGAAATGATAATGCCACTGATTTTAGATTATATTTGTCATTGATATAGTAGTTTCTTTTTACATTTAGTATACCAATTTATCTTGTGTCTTAAACTGCATACACCACATTGGAATACTTGTGTATTGTATAACTTATCTATTATAGTATTCATAATTTCAATTAGGACACTATACAATCTAGCGTCGCTTGAATTGTTCGGTATTGTGTGGCGTACAAAATCACTATCTATATTTTTTTTTGTTTGCAATCACAATTGTCTACGTCTTCTCTTCCTGTATCGTCCACAATCGTATATAATATTAAAAAGTTTTTGCTTTAAGTACATATTTATAAATTATTGCATTTTTACTCATAATAATTAGGATGTCAATTGCATCAAAATACTGAAGAAGTAGAATGGAGTATTTTAATGAAAAATTTCTATAGAAATGGCAATGAAATAAATTGTACAATATGTGCATTTCATACGCATGCAAGTATGCAACTCTTATATATGTAACGAACTCAATGTTGTTATACATGTGCGATTCACGCACTGCAATTTTTCTATAATGGAAAACAAGCGTTTTTCTTGTTATCTATACTCGTATTTATATTTTAATTAATTATTATTTTAACAGCAGCACACAACATGAATATAGTTTTTCTTTTAATATTTTCCTTTTTTTTTTTTGTTTTCAATTTTATTTTCTTCTCCTCATATATTAACATAATAATTTATATATGCGTTTTTAAAACACGATATGTTTTATAATTTATCAGGTTAAATTATGAGTGATAATTAGTGATATTGTATGTACTTTATAAAATTACAAGTTTATATATTTATACTTTCTATACATATTTATATAATTAAAATATAACTAATTAATTTGTTTAAAGTTGTATGCTTATTCAAGAAAAACTCTTTTATATTTGAATAATTTAATGAATTAATAATTAATTAAAAAGAAAGACTTAATAAAAATGGTTAACATATACTTCATCATATATATATTGTAATGAATTAATAAGTTTTAATATTGATGTTAAAGAATACATAAAATTGTATGGAATTTTTTGGTCAACAAAAAAACAATACCATAAAATTATTGTATTAAAAATTATTTCTATCCGTTAAATGTTGATTGTAATTAATTAAATCCAAAAAATCCAATTAATTCTTCAATACAAAATACAAAATTGCAGAAATGGTTGTCAGAATATGTTTATTAAAGTCATTATAATTATCTGATCCTTTAATATACACGGGAGCATGTTGTATTAACGTATAGCCAACACAACACACCTTCATGATCTTGCCAGTGGCACCAGTTTTTTTTTTTTTTAATGAGTATTCCCTTCTAAGTCTTATTTGTCGGTACATTAAATTGTAATAAATTAATTATTATAATAATAGTGATATCATAAACTGTAATTGGAATTATTATCACAGTATGTAATGAATGTTATGCATAATTATCAAATTAACACATATATAAATCAATGTATGAAAGATGCACATTTTAAATTTTAACACACTTAACTGTAATAAGTGTAAAATTGCATTTTAACTTCAAAGGTTTTCAAATAACGTTTTCGTTCTTTACACTCTTTTTTCTTTTCCAATTAAAAATAAAAACTATGCATATATTTGTAATATATGCTAGTTTTGTGTACCTACTCATAATTTCTGCATTTTTAATATTTTAATTTTTTTTTCTTTAATTTTTATACAAATCATAATTTAATTTTGTCGACCGTTATTTTACAGCTTTCATATATGCATCATTGAGAAATCAATATCAACATCAACATTTACATCATAATTAACAACATCACTATGCCGTCATGAATATAATATAATTTATTCCAGAATGCTGTTGAGGTGAGTACCATTGAATTTGTGCCAATTTTTTTTTAATATTTCAAGTATTGCTTTTAAAAAATATGTTAGCCCAAATTTCAACAACAATTAAGTTTTTATGCATGGAATTTTTAATTGCAAAATTTTTTTTTTTTAATTATTGGTCTAGGATGATAATTTGCTTATCGATTTCTAATTACTATATATATTAATGTATGCATTAGATGAATTTTAATCACTTTACTTCCGCTTTGCATTTCTAAAAAATTCATAATGAATTTTGATATTTTCGTTTAATTGGATGTGTTTGAAATTCCGATTGTGATAGGGAAGTATGTTGATTTTTGAATATTTTAAATACAAAATTGTTGGTTACTGAACTTATTTCTCGAATTAGATTATAGTGTACATATGAATTTTGGAATAGCATCATATTATCAGCATCTCATTTCACTATATATTCATGGGATATAGTAAAATGTTCATGACCCATTTTTATTGTCGAATAATGTGCTAAATTTAATTTATTTAGTGACATTTCTTTGACATTAATATATAATTAAATACAATAAGTATATCTCAAAGATTTTCATTTGATTAATGTTCTATAGACGGTTTAATGTTTTTTTGTTTTTTTTACCGAATTTTCATTTTCACATAAACATGTTTTCCATATTTAAATTCACGAATAGCATTTTATATTAAAATATTCAATTTTTATAGGTAAATTTCTCTATATCGTGTTGTGATTATGGTAACAAAAAGGCGTCAATGTTAAAATTTTAACTCAATCAGAAGCATAAGGGTCACGCTATATATTTTTTCCATATTGTTTTAGCGCGCTCCACTATCATATAACAATATGTACTTTGTATAGTTTAAATCAATGTTGAATATCAAAACAAATAAATAATAATTTTTTTGATTATATCCTCTATATTATATAGTCTACACACTATACTAACTGCCCTTATTATTCTTTATTATATATATATATATATATATATATAATACAACCAATAACTAATGTAAGCAACGTATGTGCATATAGAATAAAATTACTATGTTGAATAATAGGAAGGAAACAATTCACTATATGTGATGCACACAATGGTGGATGATTTTCATAGTTCCCTATGTAAATTAATGGTGTAATGCTCATTGATTGTGTTGAAAATTCTATTCAAGAGAATAATTTCGTAATCAAATGAAAAATGATTCAATTTACTATTCCTATCTTTGTTGGTGTTACATTTTTTTGTAGTTAAATTATGTTTTTTTTTTTTCTTAACACGTTTCCCATTTTAAGATGACTTACTTACTATATTAGCAATTTTAATATTGTCATTAAAATTTCTATAACTTCTTGTTATTTATTATATTACATAATAATATAATTTTATTAATAAACATGAATATGTAATCTTTGTACCGAAAATGTATAATATTTGATAGGCGTACATATTTTCATTTTGATTTATTACATCAATGTTAACCTCATAACATTTACCTTCATTAATCATAAAATTAACCATTTTTATGTGTCAATAAATATTTTAATTATATATATATATATACTTTGCCATTTATGCAATTGCTTACAATGCTTTTGATACTACTATATATAGTTTGATGGTCTATATAAAAAGAAATTGTTGTTGGAAAGCGTTTTAGAAAATTATATGAAATAATAACTTAATGCGTGTCATATACGTATACATTTTTATTGGACACTATAGGATTAATGATGTGCTCTGTGGTGTACATAAAACAAACCACTTTTTTAATAATCTCGAAGAATGTCATCATCTATCTATATACGAAATATATTAGGCTTTTAACAAGTTAATGTGCTCAAAATTTAAATTACATATGTCTCACATACTAATAATTAAATGTAATTATAGTAGGACACGTGTACGTGATACCGTTTCTCCTGCTTGATCATTCACATAGTGTCGAGAAATACTATGACAATTTTGATCGTTCTTAACATGTCTCTTAATATGTAATTTACATTTAGAAAGAATGTCTGTACATTTTATCATTTTGCCTATTATTATGTTTTATTCTCCAACCTCGATAATTGTGTGCTTCCAACTCGCAGTGCTGAAACACTTATATTGGACGAGAAAGGTCAACAAATGGTCGGTTGTGATGCATATGTTTTTCTGTATAGGAATTATGTGCTATTTTTAGTAAAATTTTCCTTACGAGTGCATGAGTTAAATAAACCAGATAATTTTAGTACCAATTTATCGCCAAAATGGGTTAAAATTAATTGCTTAAAGTTAATATTTCAGAATTATCATTTATGATTTGCAATTGTATAATATTTACAAGCATTTGTATAATATTTATAAGATCACTTTGACTACTGATCGAGTACGTTTAATATGTTACAGTTCAATTTTCTATCAAACTTTCTCATCATCACATTTATCCATATCAATTTGACATCACTTATATTCTATAGACTTATTTTATAAAAAATATCAAAACTATACCAAATATTGTCACTACTAAATTTTAAAATCTTTTATAAACTTACCCATACGCAGCTAATGTTGGATCGTAAGGATAGTATCCTGTTGTAGGTTGAAGTCCAGCAGATGTCCATGCACTCATATCACCGCCTGGTCCACTTTCTTTTAATCCATAGGGATTACTCTAGAATTTGAGAGAAAAAAAATTTACTTTAATTATTGTATATATTGAAAATCAATGTGATTTCTAAATTTATAAAAAATTTATTGCAATTCTATTTATGAATTTTTTTCTATTGTCATCTTAAATAAGTAACAAAGGTGAAATTAAATAATATAAGTCGGTGGCTATTTTTAACCTATCAGACTCTTGGATCTCTTGTGTCTGTCTATTTATGTTTAAAGATGATGACTTTCCATTTCCAATTGAATGCATGCCTTGTGCATAACTTTAAAGACATTTTTATTAATAAAATAATCACCGTATCAATCAGGTCCACAGCTTATTCAAATAATAGTTGCCTATTGTCATTAAACATTTTTCTTCACAAAAAGTCGTATGATGTCTTGTACATTTATTAATCAATTCAATTGTTGACAAAATATCTCTTATGTTATCCCATTTGACACAGTCGACAACTAATGATGATTCAGCAAGATTGACTGTTATGAAATTCAATTTTCTCAGTAAATAAAAATGTCAAATTTGGTATTTTTTTCCAGCGATGTTTCTATGTATACTGTTTGCAGCCTATTTCGTTTTACCTCAAATGGCGGCCATTTTGATTTCTTGTACTTTTAGCGGCATTTTCTTTTTGACATACCGTATGTATTGTTTGAAGAGTTGACAAGTGTTTTCTTTCTTATTATTTTCTTTTTAGAAATAATTGCACAAAATGTTTAGTTTTGTTTAATATTTTCCTTTAGATCTGTTAAATAATGTTTAAATTTGTGATTTATGTATTTATTTGGTGATTTACAATAGTACACGAATGTTAATTTGGTTGGAATGATTTTGGAACTCTGCAGTTGAACAGGTTGGATTTTTTTTTTTGCCTTTTCATACAAGTTTTCTTTTACGTTAAATTAAAAATATTTGCTTATTTTAATGAACATTATGTTTAAGTTTTCTATTTTGCTAGTCTAAATTTTAGATTTTATTTATTTTTATTTTTTTTGGAAAAATGCTTGTGTAGTCTCAAATACTCTTTTAAATAAGACAATAAACTTTTTATTTAAGGTTATGTTATTAAATATTTATTACGCAATGTTGTGCAAACATTTTATACAATATGTTAGTTTCTAAAATTATTTATCTATAATTGAACGGCTGTTTATTATTGCTTTCTTGTTATACCAATTATTAAATAGGAAAAATCAGTATACGTAATGTTTTTTAGTTGTAGAGTAGTGAAATATATTATTCAAAGAAATTTTATTAACTAATCGAAAACCTACTTAATATATTTACACAGTTTAAATAATATGATATGGAATCTATAATCTATAGTGTCTTGGAAGGAACTAAGTGGTAATTGATTATTTTAATTTAAACTATAAAATGTGGTATATTATGCAAATTTATCTCTGTCAATAATTTATTGTCGTTCCAGAATTATTTATTGTCATGTAGATCGTTCCAGTTATGTCTCGATGTATCAATTATAGTTGTTATTTAGTCAATTGATTGGTCATACATCTCTTAACGTCTAAACATTAATATTGAAAATAATCGTGTATGCATGCATTTTAATCTATACTTTAATTTTTAAATTGTTTGACCAACACTTGACTGCGTTTATCAAATATTAATTAGCATATATAAGTAATATTACTATCTTTTTTTTTATAATATTTTACATATAATTTCTAATCTAAATTAAATCTACATCTATTTGTATAAATTTAATCATTTAAACATAAAAAATAAAAATAATTAACGTTTATTTCTGTATTAACTAATAGGTTTTTTTTTATATTATAACTATAAAAGAAAAAAACCGAAATTTAAATATTTCCAATTAAGAAGAAATAAAATATATAACATTTTTTTAAATGATGGAAAAATGAAATGAGACAATACAACAAACAATTTCCGACATCCCTTTTTTCTATTACAAATTTGAATTTGAATTAGAAACTAGCGAAATAATTAACTATACTACATTATGATGTGTTTTATCTTATTCAATTTAATATACTCAGAAATGTGA
>JANSTX010054037.1:0-11398 GCA_027564355.1 Penthetria funebris | reverse complement strand
TATATATATATATGCATAGTTCCCTAACAGTAGTAGAATGACCAACAATGCCACTGATCATGACATTATACTACAGACTGCCATAAACATTCAGCCAAGCCTTATTCTGGATGGTGAATTTAATAGAAACCACTCACTATGCTATGGTTCATTACTGTTGGTAATTCGTAGTGACTCAACTGTTTGAAATCATTTTTGACATCCTTTACGTCAAGGTTACCATTAAATTTGAACCCAGGATACGTTGATTACCTTGAGTCTATTGATTTCTTCATGTTAAAGTTCCCATGTTCGATTATCACATGGATAACTATTGGCAAAACTGTGTGTATTTAAAAATTACGGAAATTAAGTGCCACTCGGTTTTTACTTTAATTATAACATCACGGTTTCCTTGACCTAAGTTAATTTCAATTATATCATTAGACTCATTGAAACAATTTAAACAGACGGATTTAACTTGCCAGTAGTAGTAATGTAACTGACACGACCATAATCAGTAGTAAAACTAAATGCCTCCATAAAATGATCCAAAATTAAATTTGGGAGTATTACAGAATTACTATGGCATACCAAACTAAGTATCATATGGTTAGAGCATAACATTCGGTTCTGATCAGCAATTTTACAATGGCTATTTAACCAGAAAAATAATTTTTATCTAGAAACTATTCGTATGTTTATCGTATATCGGAAACAAAAAATTAATAATTCAAAATATAAAACCATCGTCCTTATATAATATATTGTTTTCACTTCTCTATGTACGTTTAATAATACTATCAATAGAAATTTTTATCACTGGTTCCTCAATTGCCCATCAACAACTCCTCAGTTCTGTCAAACCCTCCATTGTGAGACCAAATGTTGAAAGCTTTCTCGATCTATTTATCATAGTTTCAAGATTGTCCTTTGGTTTAAGACTACAATTAGGTGGCTGCCTTGACTCTATTCATTCTAAATCAGTTCACAGGGCTGTCAATCTTAATATTCGCGACAAAATTAGTCAAATGCCAACACCTACATTAAAAATACCGGTGCATTCAATTGAAATGCATTCCCATACTTCCATTATCAGATCACAGGTAAAATGTCTAAATAATATTATCAGTTATCAAATAATGCTCCATTTAAAAAGCATTTTTAGAAAAGACGAAAGTAAAATTTGACTTAACGACAATGTTTAAAAATATAAAAAAAAATAATTAGAAACAGAGCCGATAAGCTAATTTATATTCTTGATGAAAATCTTAATAGGCCTAGAGTTCGACCAACTTCTATAACTGATCCCCAACGGGTGTAAGAGATTTGACGACCACTTTCCTAACATTCATCGGCAAAATGATGTCCTTGGTGATCAAAAATTCTCGACTGACATTAAAAAACTAACACGATAGACTTTTAGACTTTGCTACTGACTGCACCGCTACCAATAAGAGAATAAATGAATATCTACGTTCAAAATACAAGTAACCTATATATCTCGACCACCATTACTCGACATGGCATTAGACGATAACTCTCGTTTATCATTAAAGCTGCCAACAATGGTTACTTTAACAGCGTTATAAAAATATTATGCTACAAATTCGTTAGGTTTTTATGCTCTATGTTCAATGAGATTTTTAGCAATGCTTAGATCAAGTTGCAACTGTTGTTAAAAATACTTAAACCGAACTAACACATGAATCACCAACTACAGACCGATCTCAGATCACAGTACTATACACTGTGTCAAAATTATATGAAAAACTTCTTACTAATAAATTGATAGAATTCACATTGAAAGCAATGCACTTCTTCCCAATACACAAATGGGTTTCAGTAGTTATTACGCTATCATAGGATTATGCTTGACATAACTTCATTATCGATTAACAACCGTGAATTGACAATCGCTGCCGCATTTGACTAAAATAGATACATGCTCACTTATTCAGAGTAATCTAAAACAGATCATTCAGAGTTGACATTAGTAACCTTATGTCTGATTTACACGGTATCACTGCTGTGGTTATACAGGATTTTGATCTCCCATACTTTTCACACTGTATATTGCTGACTTACCATCCTCTTCTGCCAACAGTACATTAATGCTAAATAATATACAATTACTGGTTTCTCATGAAAACTTATCGGATACCTACTAAAATTATGAATTCAAACATTTAGTGATTTGATGATGATTTGAAAGATGAAAGTATATTTGGCCAAACGTGAGGCAATAGTATTAAGGGGTAATGGACGATTAACATAGCCTTATGTACCAACTAGGACAAATGACTTGAGGGTTTTCATTGGTGGCCATAGACAATTCAAAATGTTAGTAGTTTAAAATATCTTGGTATTAGAGTCACAAATACTTTAAAATTTAAACCACACCTGAACGATATTGCTTGCAAGGTATGCCGTTCATTACACGCAATTGCTTCAATCTTACAACAAACTAAAAGATTCGATAAAATAATTACAATTCTATGTTACAAACAATACATAAGACCATTCATGTCCCATGAATATTCGCCACCTGTTCCTCTATATTCTCGCACAAATTGGAAAAAATTAGAATTCTCGAACGGAAAACATTTCGATTTATAACTGGTGGTAGAAGACCTGGGCATGAATACAGTATATAAAGAATCCCCCCTCCATATCGATTAGACAAACATTCAAATTCTTAGAAAAAATTAGAATATCAGAAAATCTCATCTTACGTAGATGTGGAGATAGGACAATAACAAATTTGGTGAATCGGGGAATAATAGAATAAAACTCACCCAATGAACATATGTATTACATATGAACAAGGCTATAGTAGTCCAGCTCTTCCTTTATATTATATAACACCAGCGTTCTGATGCTAATACAGGTTTGGTTTATAATATCGAACAGAATCCTTACTGTATGTATGAAGTACTATAACAAATGATAATTTATTAACTATTGATTTTAATTGCATCAAATTTAAAAAAAAAAGTCTTGTTTTTTAAAGAGGCCCAATCAGTACCTGTACCTATGAACAAATTCATTTTAGGTGGCCCATACCTTATTCACTACTTTTATTTTATCTTAACTTTTATCTCTACCTCTATCTAACCTGCAATCACACATTAAGATGGTTTTTAATAAATTCATTTTCACCAATCATTATTTATCATTTATAATTATCCCTCATACTTTTCCTAAGACTATACACTCATTAAAGTGAATTTTGTGCACTTTAAGTTTCAATTAACATTAATGTCATTAGTAGAGTGGTAAAGACTCGGGAATTCATCTCTGCTTTAACATTACTCCATAAATGACATTAGATAATTATCTGAGGTATCGGTATGACGTGCTTTGGCTGGTTCCTCTCTCCCCTTTATCTTTACCTAACAATTTTACTCCCGTAGTCATTACCAAACAATTTTACTACCTGAGTAATTCTGTTTTTCCCAGTTTAAGTCCCAATCAAATTTGCCCACAGTTTACATAAGCGCTGTAATTTATATTGTTAATTTTCACATATTTATTATCTAATAATGGATTTTTAAATTCAATTGAATTGCAAATACTTTAGAAATCATTTGGCGTACTCTTTAAACATATGTGTATATTTATTTTTTTTGTGACGTTTCGTCGTATGTGACTTTTAATATCTATGCTGTGATCTAAGAGATTTAACAGGTATTACTTTGCAGTCCTTAACTTGGTCCTTAAAGTAATTCGGTCAAATAACGAGATGTATTTCTGTTATATTTGCATATTATCAGATTTACCTTCTTTTCAGCAAGGTATGTTTTTGATACAGTCAAATTTATCGTCTATAAGCAAATATATATTTTCATCTGCATGTTTATTACATAATTGATAAAGTCATAAACATAATGAGAAACAAATTTGTTTGCAACCTTTCCATTTAGACCACCCATAACGTGACTGGAAACAATGAGTCGCAGTCCCTTTGGAACGATCATTTATTCAATTTATTGACATATTCTCGTCTATTTAAATGTTTATGATTACTCTATTGAATGCATTTTTAGAATTTTGGCTTTTATTAACTTGTAAATATTAGTCGATTATAGAATATGGTTTCCTCCAATTTACCTGGAATCTGCAGTAATAATTGATTTTGCTTTGAATTCTGGTTGATAATGTGAATGAATATCAAAGGATAATTAAGTAGATGTCGATAATTATGATAATGATAATAATAATTATTAAGAGCAGAAGAGCAGAAGTATTATAGATAATTTAAAAGACTATGAACATATTAAGAAAATGAATAAATTGATAATACTCGTATAAATAAATATGAAAATTTTAAAGTTAAAAATGTATTGTGTTGAAAATTCATTGTTAATGGGAAAAAATAAAATACTCGTACAATGACTTCTACCTTGTTAAATAATATATTATTTTTGAGGGTTTCTTTTCAATAATCTAAGAACATTGGTTCAACCGTAAAGATAGAAAGAAGTACTTTTTTATATCCTTATTAAGAATGAAATATTTTTTTTTTCTTTTTTTGTAAATAAACCCTATAAAAGATATATTTATCTATCATATAACATATATACGACTACTATATATGGGATAGATTATATTTAGGGATACATGTATTATTATATTTGTATATATACTAACTAATTCATTACTTATACAAAAAAAAAAATGCAGCCCATAAAAAGTCTGAAACGTGAAAACCATCAAAATATCATAACGAAATAAAATAAAACACAAAAAATAATGTTCCTTTTTAGCGCTTATATGTCCTTTTTAAAATCATTCAACAATGGACTAATTTTACGATCATGTTTTTTTTATATATTTGAACATCACTCGTATATCATAAGATAGTTATCCAAAGGGGCTGTTTTATGATTTATTGATCATTACATTGTTGTTTCAATAACAGTTTATGGTATATATGTCTATGATTTCAATTCAGTTTTTCACTACTTTAATACGAATTTTCCTGTTCTTTTTATTTTCATTGGAAAATTTTATATGCTAAAATATTAGTGAAAGGCATTGCAAATCTACATAATCGTACATGGTGTTATTATGATTTGTTATGTTTTGTCAAAGATAAGAAATAAATAAAAATTATCTTTTAAAATTATTATTAAAACGGGTGTGTTTCGTCCAAAATGTCTGATATTGATTCGAGCTATAAAATAATTTGTGGCCACAGTTAAGGTAACTGATGAAGTTTCCAATAATAAACAATATTAGGTGGAAGTTATAGTATTGATGGTTACTGGTACATTAACTAATAATTTAATGCATGGTAGAAATTTTCATCTTCTTCTTTCGTTAGGTCATAGACCTGTGTTTTTCTAACAATTTAGTTTTGAGTTGCGGATGTCCAAATCTCTCGCCATCTTTTCGAATAACTTTCCAATAAGAATACAATCGTATGCATAACAAATGATACTGATCACTTATTTTCCCATTCAATAACCAATTCCAATATGCTTTTGTTCTGAAGCATATTGAACACTGTTGCGCTCAAACTATACGAATACGAGTTGATATTGGTATTTCATTTGTGAGTTTTACATTTACTTTAATTCGCGTTGTTAAAATTTTCCTGCTAAATAAGACCAGTTATGTTTTGCTGGATGTTAGCTTCTTCTAAAATATTTTTAACATCGTCAAGTTGTGCAAGATCGACGAATAACATGAAAATTATAGTCTTGTATTCAATGGACTTCACCACAAGTTATCGAAATATGAATAACGAATCAATATTTTATTTGTTCTATCCGAAGCCATTCTGTTCATCGCAAGTCTCAGTTTTTTGACGTGATTTCATAGCCAATAATTTTAGTGACGACGGAACAGCACTTAATAAAGTGATACTAAGATAGTTTCTCGAATCAGTTTTTTATTGCCCTTCTTAAATATATCTATTGTTACACAAGTTCTTCAATCTGTGGATATATCTCTTTACGTTCAAGTAATTTATTGAACAATTTTCACAATCTCAGTAATTAGGTTGTCCCCACCATATTTCAGAAACTCTTTTGAGATATCAATGGGAGATTTTCTATTTATCAGTATTTTAATTGCTTGTTCAATCAGATGTTGGTTGACATAAAAATTAATATCTTGTGCCTCGTATGTCTCAGGTGAAACTCTTGTGTCTTGGTAACTAAATTTTGGTAATGCGTAACCCATGCTTCAGATGGTTCTGTTGAATTTTGGGTATATGTATTTATTTACAGGTTTCTTTCTGTTTCTGAGAAAATTCTCAATTTTCTTTTGTCCACCATATAAATCACGATCCATGTCTTTACTAAAACGGTTCCAATATTCCTTTATAATTTGTGTTATTTTGGCATTAATTCAGTTTCTAATGAGTTTATATAGTTTGTGTTCTACTGGGGTTTTTCGGTTTCTGTATTTTAAGTAGGTCTGCCAAAATCATCACTTTTTTCTGTAAACCATGGTTTAATGTTGTGTTATGCATGTATTTTAAATTGCCACCGTTCAACTGCTTCATTCTTTTAACTTGCAGCATGCCTCTTCGACGTTATCTTCTTCATTGATGGAATTGTTCAAGATATTAAGCTATAATTTGTTCTCATATAGCTCTGCCTTGTACTTGGATCCATAATAGATTCATTATTTGTTATTTAAATATATTTTGCAGCCTAATCGTACAGATAATTAGCATATAATCCGAATCGACATTACCAGAAGAAAGAGCTGTTTCATGAAAAATTTTTGAGGAATGAAACTTCTGTTTGTTATAATGTTGTCAATAATAGTTGACTGATGGCCTCTGGTGTTATGCCAAGTTTATGCTGATCTTTATGTGAGAAAAAGGTATTATTAATTCGAAGTTTATAGTTAGCACAAAAATCTATCAGTGCAATCCCATTTTTATTTAATGTTTCTTCGTTTTAGCTTTGTTTAACGCCATTCAATATCGAATTTCCCATCCTAGCATTCATATCAGCCATTATAATTATTTTGTCATTAAATGAGAAGCTATCTAACTTCTGCTGCATGTCATCATAAAATGACGCAGTTTCGTCCCGTAGGGTATTTATATCCGGCGAATAAGTACAGGATATATTCATCAAATTATTACCGAATTTGAAAGATACTGTAAATAATCAATCACTTAGGTATTTACATTATCTTCTGTTTAAATCGATAATGCTAAAGTAAGTCAATACCCCAGTGAGTCCGTTGGTTCTTATCCTTGCCACTGTATATGAGAACATAGTAATTGTATCTATTTGTGCCTTTTGAACCTTATGTACTATTCCAGTAAATAGTTTGCAGTATATTCTCCTTCCATTTTCGTATTGTGCATAATCTTGCCGAGTTTAATGGTAATCTATCTATTCCTCAACTAAACAAGATTTTATTGAACGATCATCCACTTCCCGTTACTGAGAAGTTCAAATATTTGGGATCACTTATCACAACAAGCGGTAAAATCGATGATGGTATTCGTAATAAGACTTCTTTTTTATTCTTCGCTAATCAAAACTACAGACTATACTTCTCCACCATGGTGGAACAAAAACTTATTTGATCTCAGAAAAATGTTCAAAGAACTGTTCAATATCTGTCGCATAATCGCCTTACAAAGACAACCTAAGGGAAGAAAGCCATTAAATGTGACAAATGCGAAAACTGGAAAAGTTTCTGTGAATCCATCGACGAAACAGGAAATCGGCTAGAGTTAGAAAAATTGGAGGCGCGTCAAGGTAATTTTTATTCCTAAGGCGGGCAGAACGAGACATGATATGGCAAAGGATTTTAGACCCATCAGTTTAACTTCTTTTGTTCTCAAAACCCTAGAACGCCTTATCGATAACAATATCCGTATATTACTGGAAAGGACTTCAATAACAAAGTCTTAACACGCGTACTGTGTGCACACAGTGGAGCATGCCCTGACATATAAACAATATACACTAGCCGCCTTTTAGGATATAGAGAGAGCGTTTAACAACGTAAAGGTGGAAGCAATCAAAGATGCGCTCATTATTTTTGAGAGGAGCCAAGGATTAGGAGTTGGATAGCATCCATGTTAACAACAAGAATCCTTTAGTTATGGATGAGATAATAAAGAAGTTATAAAGAGCTGGCATTAGAGCAGTAGCGTACGCTAACGATCTAGTTAATCCAAATTTTAGGCCCCCAAAGATGGGGGTAACAACTCTAGTACTCTCGCAGAAAGCTAAGTATCTTGGCGTAATATTGGATCCCAAACTGAATTGGGGCATGCACGGCTTTTCACGCCTGTAGTAGAATTATTGGCAAAACATGGAGGCTTCGACCCAATGTGGTACATTGGTTGTTCACAGCAGTGATACGACCCATCCTAATGTACTCATCGCTAAGACTGAGAGTATTAGACGTTTTTCAAGAAAGGCCGAATGGGCATGGTAAAATATTGTGCCTCTTACGTACTGACTATTCGGCCACAAAGTCGTTGCCTAACAAAAGATTCGCTACCAAACATCCCACACGAGCAGAGTGGAAGTACGAAAACCCCTTGGATGGTTTCGATACCATAATGTTCACCGACGGTTCTAAGATGGAAGCCGGAGTTGGAGCTGGGGTTTTCTCATACACTCTTAGCATGGCAGAATCCTTTAGGCTACCAAACAATTCATGCGTATTCCAAGCGGAAATATTTGCTGTCTGGAAGGCATGTGCTTTCTAGTGTTCTCTGCTTCGATTCCCGTACAACGATTTGACGATAGCCACGGATAGTATGGCCAACATTATGTCGCTTACCATGACGGACTACAAATCAAAACTGGTTGAGAAATGGTTCCTCGTATTGATGGAGGCAAGTAACGCGGCCGAAATTACACTGTTATGGTTTCCTGGCCCCAGGAATATTGCAGGTAATGAGAGTGCCGACGAACTGGCCAGGTAAGGCTCGGGTCTTGATATATCACTGGCGGAGCAAGTTTCTCTGCCACTCAATGAACTAAACAAACAAACTGGCTTATACTATTTGAGAAAATTGCAACTATCAGGTCAAGAGATCTGGTGACATTTCTAAACGCCACGAGATGGATTTAATGTGCATATCTGCAAGAATCAACCGGGTTTGTGGTATCAAAACGGCACCTACATGCTAATTGGGATCCTTCTAAGGCTTAGTCGGATCCGCCACTGCTAACCAACCAAAAGACTATACTTCATTCCAGTTTCGAAAAGTAATGTCTACATAACTTCTAATGAAATTTACCATCCTTAAACTTGATGTACGAGCATTGAACCCAAACCCATTTTAGTGCTTATTATATGGACTAGTTATTATATGTCTTATTGTACGCCAATTTAATATCAATGAATACTTCCAAAGAAATTGAAATAGAGAAAACGTGAAATACATTTATAATCTTTTTTGTGCAATTAAAGAATTGATGATGATCGTAAAATCTATGCCATAAATTGTATTTTCCGTATATACATAATTTTATTATACCAACCGAAAAAAAAAGGAATAATATATTTAATTATTAACATAAAATTTATATGAGATGAAAATACCTTGAGGAATTTTCCAAATTTTTCGACTGATATTAAATTTAAATTGTACGAAATAATACAAAATAAAAGTTGAGCAATTCTTTGCAGGACGAAACTATTATTTAGGGAAAATTGCGAATAATTTGATCATAAAATTTATAAAAAGAAAATTAACTTTACGAAAAGGGTAATATCTATTTATTAATTGGTGTATATACGAGTATATATATACGATTTGCATACATTCAATTGAAATTTGAAACAGCAGAACAAAACCTTATTCATTCATCAAAATTAATTTACCATTAAAATAAGATATATGAAGGTTAAGGGAATTAAAATTATATCTCCTGTAAACTATCTCTGTATATATGCTTTATGTAGGGTAAATTAAATATTTATATAGAACATTTAAATTCTACAATGAATTTTCAAAGCTTAAGACTTAATCAGTCTGAAACGTGAGAATTTCATAGATTTTCATATATCGTTGCTTACAATGGTTGTGTTGTAAAGTTTATTGTTTATATTTGTAGCTCCAGCCAAAATAAATACAGCTAATGCAAATTCATTCAGAGATTATTTGTATTTAATACCCAACAAAACCCTTATTGATTCGGAATTCTTAGCGAGCATATGATGAAAATAGTATATCTGTGAAACTCTACCATAATAACAATGGATATTACTTCGTTTATCATACATGCTTCGAATGGCAGGCAGTTCAATCAGATTAAATATCCACAAAAATCCCATCAAAGATTATTACATTGAAATTACTTGATCACTTGAATTTAAACCTTCCAAATGTTTGTACTGCATACCAATCATTAGTTTCGTCAACATTGAAACATTGATCTTTAAATTGCCTTGTAAGCTGTACATATTTCAAGTCGTTTTAATTTCATTCATCAAATCATGTGGTTCAGAAATTACTTTGATCATAACCCAGTCCAAGACGATCAGAAACCATAATGCTGATAGTATAAATCCCGAACTTACATCAAAAATATCATCTAGCCGTATACAATGCAATACTCTACATTACGTGCAGCGTATAATTTTCCAGAATTGTGCACAAATACTAGAGATCCGAGCCATTAGTTAACGAACCACATGCAATTAAGTGTTTATAGTAGTGCAAGATGTAAACATACAGCTGCCTACATTGGTGGAATTGAATGTTAATTTAATAAACTTGGCGACAAAGTGCACCCTTTCGAAACCTGCAATTTCAGTCGGATTTGAATAGATGTTAGTATCAGAAGGCAATGCAAACACTTGGCCAGGAATTTAATTCACTTCTGTTTTTGATCTTCACCCAGACCACTTAAAAGTTTATTTATTATTACTAATATAACTTCCATTTTTTTTTATTGGCTGGCCATTGCTACCATCATTTTGTTTGTTTGAGTAGTTAGGATTTATTCTTTCTTATCCGTATATTATAAGCAGTAATATACACTGCAATGATCGAAAATCCTGCACTTATCAAATTTAGTAAAATTAATACAATGTAACAACTTATGTTTTTGGTTATCTTCACCCATGGACAAAGTGCATCCAATATTATTTAAATTTAAACCAATTTTCTGACCTTATAAATTGTTTAGTGTGCATCGGTATTTTGAGCAATCAGTACTATATCATTTGTAAATCGCAAATGATTATTGTAAAATTTAAACCCATTTCACTCCAATCAACATTTTAAAACTTATGTTCTGTTAACCTCTCTTTTAGCGTTTAATTTCGTCGATTTTCTCTTCTTCTTCTTCTTCTTTCGTTAGGTCATGGACCTGTGTTTTTCTAGGACTTTTTATTTTCTGTTATTTTTGAGATGCGGATGTCCGACTCTCTCGCCATCTCTTCGGAGGCCTACCTATTGGCCGTGTGC
>JANSTX010054036.1:0-11399 GCA_027564355.1 Penthetria funebris | reverse complement strand
TAGAGAAAAGAAAATATATAAATTTAAAATGAAGCACTCATATGTTGATTTAAAAAAGCAGAGTTTATGTCTTTAAATTAATAATTAAACAACATACTGGAACTGTAACTGGCATATCAACTAATCTTGATACATATAAATGACCACCGGTTGCATCAAATGGTCCACGTGGTTCAAGTGGTTCAATTAATGCACCACGTATACCTTTAACTGGTTGACAATCAATCCATAACGTTGCTTGATCTTGTGAAACACCCAACATTATCTTATGCCATTTTCTATCGAATAATGCCGAATGATGAAATGCAACTCTTTGTAGATTTCCTTCTACATCTGGCAAAGCTAATTCAAGGATTTGTTTTAGTGGATTTAATGTTATACTCAATTGAGATTCCTCATAATAGTCAGTTAAATGAAATAGATACCACGGAGTTATTGGTGGACGACGAGCTCTAAATGTACATTCAAATGAAAATTGATGTGGTATTCCTAAATTTTTAATAAAAAATACATAAAAACATAATATATACGAGTATTCATTCATTATATATAGAAAAGTATATGATACAAATTTTGGTTCTACCTCTTGGAAATGCTTCAATAGCTCGAAGTGTTAAATTTGATTCTGCCTGAAGTCTATATGCAGTTTGTAAAGCACTTGAACCTTGTACTTGTGTTATTTCTTCATATCTTGTCTCATTATGATCTAAGCGAAATTCGCGTATCAAATCAAATGTATTTAAATCTGCATCACCTGGCCGCCATCTGCCACATGGACTATAATCATCAAAATCATAATTGTCTTCCTCTGTTAATTTTAGAAAATGTACCAAATAGTTTTTTTATTTTTAATATTCAATAACATTTAAAATTTTAAAAAGTTATAAAATTGAAACAATCTGATATGATGTTGCATTATTCTGAGAAAAATTTTGGAACTGTCATTCTATTAGATTTTATAAAAATTGCAAAAATAATATGATACAATTCTTATCTTATTAGCTAATTGATGTTACAACTGATTTTCAATTTTATTTCTTTATATTCAGGTTCTTAACACCTTCATGAAACTGAATACATCTGATTTGAAGGTTAATTTATATGATATGGAAATATTTGATTTTGAGTAATCAGTTACCAAACAAAATAACGGAAAATTTGCCACCCACCATAAATAATAAAGTTCAAATTCATACATAAATATGTTATATCGATAAATTCAATATATTATTAGCAATTAATTATTGCCATATTATTTTGAACACGGTTTTGAATAATTTGAATATGCCAACATCATAATATGCAAGAATGTAGATCCTAATCTTTTATCTTTAAATTTAAAATTTAACTTACGTGCTTCTACTAATATTGAACTTAATGATAGAGTAATCACCAATAAACACCTGTAAGAAAATTCATATACTATTAAATATAAATTAATGGACATCATTATCATCAAAGATTGATGCGATGATTGATTAATAATACATTATATGAGTAGATATTTAATGTTAAGTATTTTTAATATGTTGTATAATATGAAAATTCATGCTTCCGGTAAAATATTTCCGGTATATGCTCCTCTCGGATATGAATTAACAAAGTGAAATTCTATATTTTTGATTTTATGCTAAACTCACAGAGAACTATTTCAAAATCATTGTAACGATTACATGTCATAAGGAATCTAAATGTATAGTCAATTACACAGTGTCTTATATTTAAAACCATATTGTTTCTGACACACTATTTTTTCCAATTAATTTGTATAGATAAAATATTAGCATCATTCAGTGAATAAGAATTGTAACTTAACAAATTCTTAGTCGACATAACATAGACACTTAAATTAAGAAGTTTACTGATATTCATGAATTAGTTCTAAACAAAATTCTTATGGTTAGCTTAAATTTTCTGATAAACAATCGTTGTTTGTAATATTAAACATAAATAATTTAAAATTTTTGATTCATTGTATTGTGTGAATGATTCGTAAAAATGTGTGGCATCACCGCCTACTTGATTTGAATATGAACTGTACATATGCAAAACGTTGGATAGAAATACAATGCACAACTTTATTAATCTGCTAGATCATAATATTTGTATACATTCTTTGATTTTAATGAATGAGGAATTTTAGGTATTTAATATTATCAAAAATCAACAAAATTAGTCATTATATAAAATATTTCCATAAAAGTCTAGATTTAAATTCAAAAGAAAATAACATCGAATCAATGACACGATAATTTTCTAGATCATCAGTGTTAAGTCACTACTGTTATACTATTACGTCGATAATATTGATACCAATATCAATCATGTCAACATTATTTTGAGTTCTCCATAATGCTAATTGTATACTGCATCCTAAAATTTTAGATTTAAATTTTCTAGCATTATAATTTAACACTAACCAAAACGATAGATAATTCATTATTTTAATAATAACTTTATCAATTAATTAAAATAGCTCTAACAAATCACATATTTTTTTTACTAAACCAAAGAAAAAGAAATTATTTCTTAAATTTAACTGAATTTTTGTTAAATTTTTAAATTTCGCATATTTTCACTGATAAATACAATTTTAATAACTTTTTCTGTTGAGCATTCATAAGCAACTAAACTTAAGACCTTAGAAGATGATATAAAGATGTTCTAAAAATCCGTGGTTAACTTATGAAAAATTAGCTACATTATTTATTGCCGCATATAAATATATATATATATATATATATATTTAACAATTTATCTATAACTATACTCTTATAACTTTTTATGCATATATACATTCTCATCCATATTCAAAATTAGATATTCAAATATCGTAAACTTCATAAACTTTCAAAACATTTTGTTATGCACAAGTATTTCTGGTCTGTATGTGAGCATCAGTAACTTTTCAAATTTATTAATTATTTTATAATAATTATGTTTTGAGTTTAATTTTATGACCATCCATCCCCATATAACTTTGAATGTTTTCAACACACGTTTAGGAAATATTTGATTTTTGGGCTACCACAGACTCTATTAAATGATTTAAATTTGTTATTATTTTGAAATTATATATCTTAAAAAGCATTAAGGTATATAATGTATTCAAAACAGACAGATAGACAAACCGAAATAACTTGGAAGTTTTGTATTTAATAAGTAAAATTAAATTTAACTTTGTCTTCTTTTGTGTGCATTTGTCATATATTATACATACTTTAAACTATTTATGAATGAAGAGATCGTGTGAAATAAAGTCGTATGTGTTGTACATAATCTTCCTTGAGCCTATTTAATTTTTATCCGTACGTATACTAAAAAAAAAAGGAGACAATTTCATAGAATTTTCTATATTCACTACTATTATTCATGTTGTTTTCTTTTTGTTGTGGGTGGTTGATTTTTGTGTTTTATCATTTGAATTTTCTCCATTTTTTGATGATGAGCTAGCTCTGCGGTGTGGTTTCTTTAATGTAAATTCCTAATGGATGTGTACTCGTGTGTCGGTATGTCGTATGCAAATATATATATATAAATAGCAACAAATTGTCAACCATAGTACTATGTGACCAAATTACCACAATTTCTATATGTATAGATTTATACTATTTATAGTATATATCTCGACTCATGTATATGTTGACTAGTACATGAACCCCATTATTTTGTATAATATTTAAATTTTTTTTTTTTTTTTTTTTTTTTTTTTTTTTTAATAGAGTTTTGTTCTATATGGTGGTGAATATGTGAAACGATTACCCTTGGCGGTAGTTTAAAAGCAATATATAGAATATACTTTGTTTATTTTATATGCATTTTATTTTATCCATTCGTGTTTAGAATGTTTTAGAATTTTATATTATGCATATACAATGGTCTAATAAATTTGGCACATTAAATTCTAAGTGCTTTAATCAGACTTTTTTTTTGTTTTTATTTTTTTTGCTGTATGAAACTTTAATTATATTCATTTTTTTTTTCTTCACAGTTTGTGTGGAGACAAGAAGAGTTTGTTTGTTTTTTAATTTTTGTAGTCGTTTATATAAATTAGCGATATATTGATCGTATTCATTACAATATACAAACATTATTAATTTTTTGTTTAGCTGTTGACACAGAAATAACAAAAAATATATCAGGTTGCACTTTTGTTTGATCAACAATTAATTTGTGAATAAATGTATCTGTCTTTTTGACAGTTGATCATTTTGTGACATTCTTTTTCGAAACTATTGAATTTACGTCGAAACTCGACGTTTTATTTATTAATTGTGTATGACATTTACAAATGCTCAGAGAAACATAACTTTTTCGCAATTTAAAAACAATGATATATGCGAATATAAACTTTGTTTCGCCGTTACATCCCCTTCCACTGGTACGCTCGAAAAATTTTGATGACTAAAAACATTTAATTATACGCTTTAGGATTCTATCGACGAACACTTTGATTTGTAACACGATTTTATTTGTCACTTTTTCATGATTCGCAATATTATAGAAGCGTGTCACATTGAGTCTCTCGACAACGATGTCGATATAGTGATATAGCCAGTAACTGTGATGTATAAACTTTAAAGTATATTGTGTTAGTATTTGAATTATTGGTATTGTCGGAAAATTGTTTATCAGTAGTTGGATGGTTAAGGGAAAAGTTAAGTGGTGATTAAGGTTCACGTAAATCTCCTATAATAATTTGGCTTTATAGGTATTTTGTTAAAGTGGTGATTTTAGCTCACATTGTCTTATACTGACTCTGATTGCGAAAGGCAATGCAGTGATATTTATTAGGTTTCTTATTAAAGCTGTGAACACCTATAGTTCTTTATACTAACAATTGTGATTTTGTTGCGTGTTATAGACCAAATACAGACTTTAATCAGCGTTTGTTAGCATTAATAAAAATATTAATATTTCTTTATCTTGTTAGTACTAGTGATCGTGTTAGACTCCCAGTATCTCTAAATATCACTCGGAATTACACTCGGAGTGTTTTAGTTTTCAGAGTTGCAACCAATCATTTATAGTTTGAAAATTATAGATTATGTGTATTAGGTGCTTGTTAAAGTCGTATGCATGTATATTAGTTTGTAAATTAGACTATTTGTTCATATCTTTTGGCAATCGAGGGAAATTGTTTATTCTTTGTTTTAGATAGGAGTTATAATAATCAATTGGCGTTTTTTTTTTTTTTTAATTATATCACATGTGTTACAGCACCAACATCTGCTGTTAAATTTAAGATCATTCATCGTATTGGAATATGTTATCCATGTATCAATTTCGTCATTGAAACATATAATCTTTAGATCAATTTCTGTACTGTACTTCACAAATCACTTGGAGCAGAGTCATCCTGTAACAAAAGTGCCTTGTTAAACCTGAACTCTGATCAACTCAATATATGTAGGATGTCCTCTAAAGTTTTTTTTTAGCATTGTTAACAATTATATGCATTATACTTTTAATTGGCTAGTCGCCATACTTTTCTTAGAATAGATATGTAGTTAACATTGTAGATTTAAATTTTGTGAGCACTAAACTTCGTTCAGTTATCATACTAAGTACAACAGTAACTTTAAAATTGATTTTTAAAATTCACAGAATCCATGAAAATATAAAACATTTCTTCAATATTGTTTAGATGCCGGTATTCAAACTTGGTTGGTTACCAATTGGTGTTGTTATTTATCCAAAATCTCGATTTGGATTATTTATACTGGGTGTTTTTTTTTTTAATGCTTTCGTCTACCACCTTTCTAGCTTACTTTGTATAATACATAATTACACTTTGTATAACAATAACGTTGATTTTATGATTCAACTTATAAATTCTAATCGCTAGAATTAATAAAATCCATTTTTATCTAAGCTTTATGTTGTTTTTTTTTTTTTTTTCTTTAATAATAACAACAGAGGGAAAGTATCTGAACATTTTTCATCTTATTTTTCTTTTATGGGAAATTTTGAAATCAATACACTTGTCCTATAATAATATATAATAGTATTTACTCTCATACAATAATCTGAAAAAAATAGAAAAAATAGTAATACTCGTATAACAAAAAAATAACAATGCCAAACAAAAAAGAGATTATATAATATTTTCCCTTGATTTTCACATTAGAATTATATGGGGATGATGATGATGATGATGATAATGATGATGACATAAAACTTAAATACATAGTTTTTTTCTTTTAAAGAAACATTAGTAGTATCGTTTTAAAAACAAAACAAAATTAAATATACTTTGTGTGTGCATTTGGAAAAAATTTACCATAACAATTTCCATTAGCAGTTAATTTAAAATAATTAAATTTTGTTAGATGGAAAAAGATATTAAAATTATTGTACATTAAAAATGCATTTTTAATTATTGCAATGTCAATTTTTATTTAAAATTACAATATATTCGAGTACATTATAAATTATGAGATAATTAAAAATTGCAATTGTTATAAATAATTTAGTAAAAAAAATTATTTTCATTAATTAACTTAAAATTAATATAATAATAAAAAAATTACCCTTAATTTATCCACTGAATTGTAGTTTGTTTTCTACTTAATAACTTTTTTTATATGTTTTGTATGTTTTAAATTTACATTTTAAATAAAATTTCAGTGCATACTTTCTTCTTTATAGTGAAATTTTGTGTTTAAATGATAATTTAAATAAAATGTTAATTAATTCAAATATTTTATATAGTCTAATTAACAATTATTGTGAAATTAAAGGATAATTGTTTTTTAATTTATTTATTACATGTGCTTACAATTATGCAACACTATGTGTGATTTTGTATAGTGTCATTTTAATCCATAGTCTTATAAAATTTTTGTTGTATCCTGTACAAATATGTACTACCGGAAAATGTATTTAATTGATTTAATTGACTACAAAAGAAATTATTGTGATAATCTTAAAATTGATTAGGTAATTTAAAAAACAAATAGAAAAAATGATTAAAAACACATGGAACGAAAAACTTTATTATACAATTAATTTATGGTATTTTGTGGTTGTGCAAAACATTTAGAAAATACACGACCACGAACAGTTAACGCGCGCGGTATCGAACATTAAAATGGCTATGGTAATTTCGGGACGTGCCAAAGCCGCAATCGTTGGAATATTTTGTCTGCTACTACTTGGTGGTGTCCTCGTAACAGGTTCAACAAAGGGATGGTTTACTAAACAAAATAAAAATGGGGAACGAACGGCCGCTAGAATACAGGTAGATAAAATTTGGTTTTGTGATTATATTTTTTTTTTTTTGTAAAAGCAACAGAAACAGAATATTTTATCTGCATTAGAAACGAGTAGTTTCAAAAAAAAAAACAAATTAAGCAGCTAATAGAAATTCAAGTTTTTTGCATTTGTTCTGAAATTGTAACATCAATCATGTGCACACAATTTTTAAAATATTATTTTTTTTTATGTATACTTTAAAGTTTAACGTATAATTTGATATCTTAACTATTATACAGTCTGTACTATTTTGACGTACTTCAGAATAATATGATGTGAATATGAATAAAAATATTATACGAGTATCGCAAATATTTTAATTTTCATGTTTGTTAAACGGACGACGTTTAATAATAATGAAAAATTTTTTTAGGTACTAACTTTACGATTTTTTATTACTTGGTTCATTTGTTTGTCCAATACGATGACGAATGGAGTAGCCAACTATCATTGAGGTTACTTAATCCATCTTTGCATCTGAGCGTTGTCACCTTCAATTCGATCGCTATATATGTCAATAATGGTGTGTGATCGAGGCTATAAAGGTGGCCTTAATTTCGTATTTGTAGACTACCAATAACAAACTATGTGTGCAGAGGTGACTTATCCAATACGGATTGGTGAGTTTGTGGATATAATTCTGTTCAAAATAGTTTTTTTTTATTCTGATGCACTTTATTGCAACTGATGCAAAATAAAATGTATAAAAAAATAAATGTATAAATGTATTCTGCTTACATGACTAAGTAATTTAGCAACTTGACAATACTCGGCCACATATAGCAAAACCGGTCGAAACCTATTTGGAAACGCTCAAATGGGAAGTCCTACCCCCCCCCCCAACCCGCCGTATTCACCGAATATTGTTTCTTCCGATTATCACTTGTACCGATCGATGTCTCTTGGCCTAGTTGAGGTGCACATAAAATAGCTCGATTCGTCGATTGCCTTGAAAGACGAGTAATTTTTTCAACACTTTAATTTGGATGCTGCCAGAAAGATGGAAGAAAGTAGTCGCAATCGATGGACAATACTTTCAATGATATGTGAACCTATTCAAGTCAGTCTACATTTACATTTCTCAACCACCAAATGGTATAGGGGCGCATTTACGCACGAATACACCGGACCCAAAAATTGCATGCTATGAATTCTGATATGCTGTCAGATAATAAAAGGAAATAAAATTTTACACATTTTGTGTAAATTGTTTTGTTCCAATCATTTTTATACTTTCATTACAAATTGAACTGCACATATATACAATATGTCAACCCACTCTTGCCAACAATCACCATCAATGAATCTTTTTCAATCAATCAATCAGTCATGAAACAAATTTGGTTTTGTTTTGTTTTTATAGTAGTAATACAAAACTGAAACCTATATGTAAGATTTAACAAATCTTCACCCCTACAACATTCCTGTATAGATAAATATATAACTCATATGTGTGTTATATTTATTAGTATTTTCTATTGCATTTATTTGTTTCTAGTTTTCTAGTTTTCTTCCTTTTTTATATGAGGATATTTATTTATATATATTTGCAGACGTCAATCTCGTGTACAATAAATTACATGTTTGTTTGATTGCAAAATCGTATACTTTCTATCATTATGTAATATAATATAAGATTGTGGATGCGGTTGAGGGTATACTTTTTGTTGTTTGTGTTTTATTAAGAAGACCAAAAGAAAAATATAACTTTTTATTTCTAGCTAAAGACAAAGTTTTTGGTTTCTTTGAAATCGTTTATATTATTTTATTTTATTTTATTGTCTCTTAGTTCAATTAAAGACATCTGTAAAGAAAACATAAGAAATTGTATTTGATCAAGCAAAAAGTTTATTAAAAATAAATTTTAAATTATATATAAACTGTTTTATACATTTTTTAAAATGATTTATCTTGATCTTTTAATTAAAGTTAAAGTTAAAGTTAAAGTTAAATTTAAATCGGTAATTGCGGAATAGCCATATTTTTCTTTTATTGTAATTGAAATTATAGGTATATATAAGATTGAACAAATTCCTTTTTGTCTTCCGAGTCTCCGCACCCAATTACAAATCATCTCTATCGTAAATTATTTTCGATCTTTAAGTATGGTGTCACTTAAACTTTTTTTAAATTTATTCCTATTTATAATAACGTGTATTCTCCTTATTATTTTCAATGTGGTTGACGATCAAAGTCATTTATAGATGTTTTGTAGAACAGTTAATGTCATCGAAATTTTTCCCATACATTCTACTCTGGGTATTTAAATATCACAAATAAAAACTTTTTCAATTTAGATCATACATATACGATGGTAATTGGTAACACGAAATCCTTTTGTATACAATTTATTTACCATAAGTATCGTTTCGCCTTAAAACATTCGAATTTTAAAAATCAATCTATTGCTACAAATTTGCATCAATAAATTATTAAATTCAATATATTTCTCAATTATCTAATCATTGAATTCTTCATTGGGAGTACAAAAATTTTATATGTAAATCCCATAATTACCCAAACTTAAATAATATATAAAATTATAAAAAAAAATCATACCCTTATGTTTGTATACAGTAAAAATCGATTCTAAATTATTTAATATTCACTTCACATTAATGGGTTATTGTACTGTAATTTTCATTGTTAACTTATTTTAATAAATGTCCTTCATATTCAGATATGTAATTTCATTAAACATTATTGTATACTCACGTATATATTTATATATACTGAACAGGATCGTATCTAAATTATTGTTATATATGATTTATAAATTACTTTATTATTTTATATTAAAATTAAGTATATATAGTTTGTATACTCGTATACTGAATTTTGTAATTAGAATTTGTATTATAAACAGGACTGTGGATTGAGTGAACAGTGATTTTCGAATATTGACTCATGACATTATAATGTATTTAAATGAAATTAGAATAGTAATGTGTAATATTTTGATTGAGTTCGCGTGATTCTGTAGAATATATGACCCACTTAGAAATTAATTTATATAGAAGGATCATATTGTTGTGATGTTTTTAGTTTATTTCTATATATGATGGGAGGCATTTGTGTTTTGTACTTAAGTTGAAAAAAATGTATGTGCCATGTGACTAGCATTTACAGCAGTAAACCAGTAAACCGTAAAGTTCGAAAATATGGTTACCAGCAAACCCATATATGTGAACATTTGTGGTAGATAATAATTATTTAATCTACTATTCAATCTATTCCTTTTCTAATTTATATGCAAACTTTTCCTATTACACTAACCTTATCTATTTCTGGTTTGCTATTACTTATTTTAAAAAAATATTTTTCTTTTGCAAACGTAACTTGTTTTGAAAATTTTCTTTATCTGCTGATTAACGTAAAAGCGTTTCGTAGAACCTTGAATCTCTATGAGATAAATAGTTTTTGTTAATTTCTTTATAATTTTTTACTTTCTTTCCATGATAAATATTTTTCTTGAAATTGCATTACGTAATAACATGGATCAAAAGCTGTATAACCTGGAAACATTTTAAAAGAGATTTTCAAAATAATTCTGTTTGTAATTCCTTCGTTGAGTCACACCAATTTTCTAAACCATTTGGTTGTCATATTACTATAGGTTTTGAAATCAGTTTTATCTAACAAATTATTTGGTTTATTTTTGAATAAGAACTCACTGGGAGATACTGCTGCCTTAGTTGCATTTGCTGTGTTTCTATTAGAGCCCTGCACGGCCCGCCCCATGATACTTCCCGGCCCGCCCCATGGTACTTCCCGGCCCGCCCCATGGTACTTCCCGGCCCGCCCCATGGTACTTCCCGGCCCGCCCCATGGTGCTACCCGGCCCGCCCCATGGTGCTTCCCGGCCCGCCCCATGGTGCTTCCCGGCCCGCCCAGACCCGGCCCATTTTCAAATTTGGGTTGGGCCGGGCTGCAGAAAACAGTATGAAAACACAGCCGGGCTGCAGTCTTAACTCTGTGGGCCGGGCCGGGCGGGTTGCCAGTATGTCTTCGGGCCGAACGGGCCGGGCCGCGGTACATTCACTATTAAATTGCTAAACATTTCTTGATTTACGAGCAATATCAGCAAATATGTTTTTTATCTGCATCTGCCACATTCACGCATTGCTCTATGTAATAGGTAA
>JANSTX010054033.1:0-11402 GCA_027564355.1 Penthetria funebris | reverse complement strand
ATATACACCCGTATACCTTTAATTCTCTTTACTAAATCCTACAAAATACATTAGTTTTTAGCTGCCAAATTTCGATTTACACTTGAATAACCTATACGAAAACAGTTTAAGCACCCCTTCATTTATTGATTTTCTGTAAAATTTCACCACCATCCTGAAAATACCCGGGAGCTACATAAATATTCCAGCTCAAGAAGAGAAAAGTTACAAAGCAATTCAATGGAATGAATGTAGAAAAGAGAAATTGTACGCATTAATGTAATAAAATGTTTGCGTTACAATGAAATTTTCTTCATCGCATATATAGCAAACGATACTTTTTTCAATCTTAGAAAGCCTAAAGTTTCTAAGCAATTGATAAGAGTAGAATTCAATGCTTGGAAAATATATTATTTTTACAAATTTATCGTAAGTAATTGTATGTTTATTTTTTATGGGACAATGAGCGTATGTGTATAGGTATATCTAAGTCAAATATTGAAATCAATACAGGATGATATTTAACGTAGGAAATCATCATCACCGTCACCTTTATGTCCCCAAAGGCGCATAAAGAGGCATTAAGATGATAATTTCCGTTTCAGATAAAATCAAATTACTTTCTAATATATTACAAAAAAAATTTAATCGATTACACAAGTGAACAATTCGGTATAGTATGGTAACTAAATCCATAATTTATTGATGAGCTGTTTAAACTTAATCGATTAAACAGGTGAACAATCCGGTATAGTATGATAACTAAATCCATAATTTATTATTGGTGAGATGTTTATACATCAATTTTACAAATAAGACATAGAACTATCGAAATTATGGCCACAATCTCACGCCAAAAATTTAAATATATTGCAGTTTTGTAATTTCTCTAATACCGCGTGAAAAATATAGTTTTAACAGCCTGAAGATGTTTGTTAATTACTCTTTTCACCTCAAGGATGCATAAAGTGGCATACCGATGTTAATTTTCCGTTTATAATACGAATTAAAAAGCAAATGTTAACCATAAAAAATACTACTTCCCAACATTTATATTAAATTGATTAAATATTTAAATAATTCGTTAAAGTATATTCTGCTAGTTGTTGAGATGCTCATATTCAACCAGCTGACAAAAACAACATTAACATCATTTTTTAAAGTCTCGATCACATATCATTACTGATATATATTGATATCGAGTTACCGGTGACATCGCGATATTACTGATTATGTAAGTATGAAGCTGGATATCTATGTTCGGTTTCTGGAAGGCACAAATTCTCTACGTGTATTTAAAAAAAAACATTTGTGAAAGAATGGGTTTATTTTGTGATTATAATAACTAGAACTTTTCACATTTCGAGAATGACTCTATATATAAATTAGCTGATTAATGATAATATTTTCTCTGATGTTAAGTACACTAGAAAACCAAATAATTTTTTTCTGAACAGTTCAATATGTTACATTTTATTTAATTTGATTTTACCTATCCGAGGCCTCCATAAATAAAATATATAACAAAGTACATCGTTATGACTAGGTAGCTATTGCCTATACAAGAAGAAAGTGTTTTAGAAATGTAAGAGCAAAAGAAGGGAAAATAAATTACAATTGATTGCCAACCGTAAACAACTGGCTTGAGAATATTGGATATTTTCGCTACATTTCTCGAGAAGTATTTGCAACTGTGGTAAGAGGTGTAATTGCCCCCCATTTTTATAATATCCAAGATATTATATAAATGGCAATTAAAGGTTTGTTATATAGAGCAATTTATATATTTCATTATTAAACAAAAAAAATAAATAAAAAGGAAAAACCTATTTTCATAACATTCCTTCGTTAATGAAAAAACCAAAAAGCCAAAAAAAAAAAAAATGCCAATCTCACTTTTCATTATTTATATTATTTTATGGCACGCCAATTTTTATCAATACAGTGCTTACTTTTATGTGAAATTTTCTATATACGACCATACGATATGAGGTTCATAAAATCGATTTTAATATAATTAACCTCGAATTAAATCTCAATGGGAACTATTATTTTATAAGTATAAACTATCATTTTACATAATACAGTTTATCCTTAATTAGTTACAATACTAAACATTTTAAAATTAATTTTAATCATCATTAAAAATATAGGTACTGATATATATGAATATTAATGCATCACATTTGGAATTTGATTGTATCATTGGCAGCTTGATGGACATTCATCTTATTTAAAAATGTCTTACTTTTAAAAATTCCAAATATGTCATGACGAAATATTTGTCCAATTGACCATATTTTATCTGCACAAATTCTGTTGGTCTGATCGAAAATTTAGTAATGTGGCAGAGAAATATCGAATGTGCAATGAACAACAGCAATGTGATGCATTGCTATTGTTCATTACACATTCGACATTTCTCTGCCATATTACTAAATTTCAATTATCATCACTATAATTCATTTATCCATTTCGTAACTAATGAAACCAACAAAACGTTCTCACCGACTTAATCTCAAGTCACTTGTCAATCCTAGTCTTATTTCCTCAACTATAAGTTTAGCAACATTTATACGTGTAGCTGTTCTAGGTTATATCGTTATGTCTGTCACTTAAAATCGGAAAATAATTCTTTAAAAATTAATATATCTCACAATGACCTTCACAACATATATTAGAACTCAATGCTTTATCAATGGAATACCTGTTCAGAGGATGGAAATCTAAAGGAGAGCTGATATGATAATATTGATTATAAATTCAAATTATAGGTGTACGGGACATAATTATATGCTCTGCATATATTCCAGGAGATTCTAGCGTTATTTCAAACAAGTTGAGGGACTTGATCAATTATTGTAAAATCAGGAACCTGCAACTAATCTTGGGGTGCGATGCGAATACTCAACACACTTTCTGGGTTAGTTCAAATATAAATTCAAGGGCAGTTAATTGATTTTATTATTAATAGTGATTTAGATATCCTAAATCAAGGTAATAAGCCAACTTTTGTCACCTCAGTGAGAAGTGAAGTCCTAGACCTCATTTTAAGTACGAATAATATAGAACATAATAATATTGGTATGTGTCGAAGGAGGTATCTATGTCGGATTATATGCAAATTTGATTCGACTTGAATACGCTGTAGTGGAATATTATCGAATTCCTAAAAAAAAAAACAGACTGGGACAGCTATAAAAAATATTTACAAATTGGGCTAAGTCAGAACTCGGTCGATATCAATCTAGGAATGATATTGAATTCAAAGTTGATATCATTATATAAAGAAATGATGAATGCCTACTATTAGGCATTTCCACTGAAAGTGAAGAAATGCTGTAGAAAAGTTTCATGTTGGAACGATAGGCGAGCCAAAATGAGAAGATCTACTAGAATTTTTTTTAATATGTCTAAAAGATTAGCTGAATGGGAAATCTATAAAAAGTCCCTGACTGAATATTATATTGCATTAAGAGAACCTAAAAGCAAAACGTGGAAAAACCTCTGTGAAAGCACATTTTCTGCTAGATTACATAAAGTACTTTTGTGCACTCTAATGAAATGGGTACTCTGATGAACCCCAATGGTAGTTATACTTATACAACTGTTGAGAAACGGTAGAACTTCTCTTCAGTACCCACTTCCCTGGATCGGATCTGATAAACCCGAATCGAGATGAGGTGACAAATGAAGAACAGCAAATACAAATATCTAACGATTGGAAACTGGGCTCACAGATATTCGAAGCGGAAAAAATAAGATGGGCTGTAAAGGAATTTGGGCCTTTTAAATCCCCTGGGAACGATGGACTTTTCTCGGCCTTAATACAATATTGAATCGAAATGTATTGCCACATATAGTTAGAATATTTAAAGCTAGTCATGCTTTGGCATTGATGCCCAAATCTTAGAGAGAAGTAAATGTAATGCTTATTCCTAAAACTTCGAGGAGACCTAATGGTCAACCAAAATCCTATCGCCCCATCAGCTTAACATCATTTCTCCTGATATTGTTGGAAAAGATACTAGGTTATACATCAGGCAAGTAAGATGTCCATACTTAATGGTAGTGAAATTGAATTCTCCGAGAAAGATAAATATCTGGGAGTGATCCTAGATAAGAAATTGAATTGGAAAACTCATATTAACAAAATACTTGAAAGGGCAAACATGGCACTATGAAACATGTCGGAATACTCTTGGAAAAACTTGGGGTTTAAGCCGCAAAATGATCATCTGGATATACACAGCTATAGTAAGACCTATAGTTAGCTATGCATCCATAGTATGGTGGCATAAAACGCAACTGCAAACTTATAAAGTTCAATTAAACAAGATTCAAGGACTGGTTTGCTTAATCAAATCAGGTACAATGAATTCCAGGCTCCGGGATTTTTGGACAGAACTATGAGGCCCATTTCTTTCTAAGAAAAAATAATCTAATCTATTTAATCTCTAGTACACGGTTCCATCCAATTATTTCATGTCGTGTCCAAAGAAGCGTCTGCATAATAACATAAAAACATTTCACTATATGGAATTATTTATCAATATCAATACGACTTACTATATATTGAATTCATAAAATTACAACTTCTCAATTGTCACATTTTAAAACATTTTAAAAATAATATATAAGATTATATAAGCGGATTAAATCTCCCATGTACCCCTAAAAAAATCTATTTACTACGCCCATGTACATATATAAATTTTGTTAAGAGTTTAATTACGAGACGCCATTTATAAAATTCAATTCATAAATTAAGGGTTCCCTCAAGGTCGTTTGATCAATTGTTTTGTTAGAATAAATTTAGTATTAGAGCCAAATCAGAAATTTAATTTATTATGTATTTTAGGCAACGATCAAATAGTTTATTAAATTTAAGTTCAGACTTAATTATTTTTAACATAAGGGAAGTTTTGACATATTTTTGTAAACATATTAGGTTTTGTTCTTATGCAATGGTCACTAAAAACATTTTCGCCCTTATTACTTCGAACGTCTAACAGAGAATTTCGCCAAATTAACGTGCATAAGACCAATTATTCTCCACCTTGGAATAATTTTCGTGTCATTTGTCTTCAACATCAATGGTTTTGTTTACATGAGTTTCAGTACCACTGTTTCGTTGAAAGTATCAATATTTAGGCGATATTATATTTTCTTCGAAAGGTTCTGTACATTGTTTGCTGCAAGTAGACTATATGATTTTCTCAAAGTTAAATAGGAATTATGGAAATAGAATTTAGTGTAAACCATTATTTGTATAAATTATAAAGAAATAATATTTATTATTATACGATAAAGATTAATATATCACATATGGTACAACAAAATTATGTAAGCCATCATATGTACAAAGGTTACGCTTAATCGGTTAATATTTTACTATAAATTTCATTCATTAAGCAATTAATAAGCAGATCTGCTGCAGTTCTAGTTTGGGATAATAGTCTTCAAAATTTAAACAAAAAATGGAGCTGCCGACTAATAGTTAGAGATTGTTCAACGTAACTTTTCTTTTTTTCGTAAAATAATCTTATAAAAAAAAATATTACAAACATATAAGCATTATAATAAGCAGTTGGTGCATCAAAATTTCACCAATAAATTAGACAGTTGTGACTTTACATACTATGCATACAATTTATGTATAACTATTGATGTGATCAATAGTTCTGTATCAGGAGAATATCATTCAAAGTAATTTGATCACCTAATTTAAGCCATATTTTCTAATACACTGAAAATTTCAATTAAGCAATTCAATCACATTTTCTGCAGATATAGTCATAGACCGGTCATGTCTAATTAAATTTGGCTTAAGTGGCATAGATCACTTAGTATTCCGCCAATCGAATGCATATTAAATACATCAATCTTTTGTCTATTATATAATCAATCTAAGTTATCAAAAATTCTTGAGTGTGCGAGATGATACAATATTTTAATGTCATTAAAGATAACCTATTTTCTCGAAAGCATTAGAAAAGTGAATATATTATCTATACATTTTCGAATTAGTTAACATTGAGATTCAATACGCAAAATTAATTAATAGTAACTCTGAATAATAGACTATCGAATCATCGATGCTGATATAATTTCACATCTGTTGTGAATATTTTCAATAATGCGAGTAAATACGAGATTATATTAAATTGAAATAAATAAGGTTATCAATCCAAATATGTATATAGATATCTTGTATCCGTTGTTTTAGTGTACTCGAGTAGAATGTATACCATTTATAACATAAATATATTACATATATGAGATTGCACTTAAACTGCATTAAACTAGTTATACGTATAATGCAATCCGTAAATTATATGAGTATACCATAATGCATATTCATTTCCAGATATAGGTAGATACTCGAATTTATAAAAACAATATTCAAATAAATTGAAATCTAACAATATATAACTCAATTTCAGTTTGATGCAATTATTGTCGATAGATAATATCTAAATTTAACAAAATTACTGAATTGATTTTATGTAATCAAAGTAATGGTATCTGAAAAGCGCAGCACCAATGTAATTAAAAAATTAATTTTCAATATGCGATTTGGTTTTGTGCCGTTGAACTCAATTAAATTGTTGCATTAGACATTATTTTGCACAGATTCAATAATATTAAATATTCAAAATTAATTAAATGTTAGTATACAATTATAATTGCTTGAATTAATTGCAATTAAATGCTCGAATAAATCGGTAATTTGTTCAACATTATTTTCAGTACATTTGCTTTATGTTGTTATATTTGATGAATTAATCTCTAATACAAATTTTTACGTTAAATGCACAGTTGTAATAAACAAAAATTACGAGAAAGGAATTAGTAACCATAAATGCTAAAAACCAAAGTAAATATTCTTGTATTGTAAATTACTGATACGACAAAATAATCTTATGGTAACCAAAATGTTAAAAATTTAACTCGCTTAACAGCACTAATATAAGTGTTGACGTATTATATGCATTCTTCTACACTAGTACAAAAGATGACTACCATATATGGAAATTTTTTGAAGAATACCTATTTAATTCTACATTTAAATAATTCTGTAGACTGAGGCAGATAGCCTCTTTTAGACGCAGATTGCAAGTCTGAAGTTGACAAGAGATTAGTTCAGAAATTTAAATGTTAATATGTCACTGAATTCATCATCAATTAACTACATTCGTCATCAATAATCGATTGATTTTTATGAACATTAATATTTACATCCACATTCGGAGTCGTATTTTCAAAGTTACAAATTATAATGTCAAATGTCAAATGTCAAAATAATACCTGTATCAGTTAGCATGTAATGCCAGACAGTTGAGTATTCACCTTGATCATACACATTCCATCCATCCACGGTACAAAAATTTAAATTGTTGATCACGATATATACCACGGTACATGTTTATCAATTTAGACAGTACCGCACATATTTCTTGTATTATCAACACTGCGATCAAATTGTTCAACAATACTTCTTAATGTATTGATATGGTTAGGGTTCTAAATCGTTACAGTTTTTAATTCGTTACAGTTTTTAAATATTTATTTTATTATTTTCAATGGTCACTACGAGTACGTACTGTCAGCATTTGGCCACGAATTCCGTTTTGTGATTGATCTTTTTAATTGAAATCGTCAAATAAATTTATGATTATCATTATTATTATTATTATTTTTATTATTATTATAAATTTTTAAATACCAGTAATATGCAAGGAACTTTATGATTTATTTGACTCAGTAAAAATTAATTTTGAGTTTCTGTTTTCCATCTTATAAAAGTTATTTTTTATTTACTTCGAACAGATGGCAAAGTATAAGAAATAAATCTATTTTGCATTTTTATTTGAAAACTTTTTATAAAGTATAATTTATTTGATTTATTGAACTTACATGCACTTCATATAATATTATTTAAGAAATAAAGATGTTAAAGGACTTTTTATATTATTATGTATATAATAATTTAAATATTGCTTAGCATCATCGAATAATATATATAGCAAAAACTAAATGCTCAACTGTATTTCAGTTAAAGTCCAATCGAAAGTCATCAATGGTCTTCATCATCATCACCTTAAAGTCTACACCACATGCGGGTGCATTAGATAAATATATAGGATCAATTATACATTCATTTGAATATTCCAGTTAAAACTAATATTTTTGACATATACAATCGACATAAACTGTGCTCTCGTGTTTCCTTACAGTGCTACTACAATGATGTATTATATAGGTTGAACAATCTGAAAATATTAGTTGCCATATATGTTCACCAACTTCAAAATAGTATGTAAATATTAAAATTTTGTTGAAACAATTAATTTATGGAAAATATAATTTTTTTAAATGGATATTTAAAGAGAAAATTGCTAATTTACATGACTTATATTTCATGAGTTTTCATATAGCCCTAGGATAAATGTTTTATTTAAGAATAATAAATATTTTATTGTACACCATTTATGGCTATTATATTTCATCCTTTAACTAATCAAATTAAGTATATGCAATAATCTATTTAAATTGTATTTAAATTGTGATTACATCATTTTAATTGCTACACTTTATTTTACATGTATGTAATTGATTCGGAATGGGTTAAATCGTTTTAAAATGTATACATTAATACCCATAAATCTATTCAAAATTAAATTTATAATATATTAGTTAATAAAACAATATTGAACCCATTTATTTACGACTCTGTTAAAAGGATTTACGATGAAATCTTGGTTAAAATGGAATACCTCTGGATAATAACAAAAGAAATGATTTACAAATTTTCATTAAAATATTTTATGATAAATTAACGAATCCTGTCACAAACACATTAAATTTCGTAATTAATTTACAATGTCAATTAATTTTTATATATCAAACTTATACAATATTAATACAGAAACCACTAGATATTTTTCTATATTGATTAATAGTTGCTTAGGTTCATATTATCATTATCTTATAGATCTTTATATCATAAATATTCGAAATATTTTAACTCAATGTAAATTTTCTTACCAAACTATAGAAGTAACAGGAGAGTATAATTTTAAGCAAGTTGAAATATTGAAATACAATAAAAAATATCTCATGGACGGTCTATTAAGTAGAGTCGATAGGAAAATATTTTATGAACATTTACATAGACAAAGACTCGGTGGCAGAATAGATCATGGACGGTTACAAACATTGACATAGAATTTATGGAAATAGAAGACAAGCAATACTAATCCTGATACCACTACATTTACCTGTGATAATTTAGTGTCTACTTTTTTAAATACCTTCATCTGTCTGAAACTCTATATATTCACAGATATTAAAGTCATAAAATTAAGTTTTCAGAATGTGTAGATAGGATATCAGGCGATCATAACTTTATGAAAACATAGTTTTTGAACTGAATGAAAAATATTTTATGCAAATCTGAATCTATTAGGATACCTTAAAAGATGTATGTAATTTGTATTCTTAATCGATAATCTCTATAAATCAATCAGAATTACACCACGGAACCTTCTATTTTATTTTTATTTCTTGCTTTAATTGGCCATAAATAATAATTTCATTATTTAGAATTTCAGAAATGCATTGCTCATAATATTTTTTTGTATCTTCCCCATATTAACTTGATTTATTAGTTCCCAAAAGAAATGGTTAAATTTTAAATTAATGTCAGTGTGCTACAACCAAACATAAAATGGGATTAATATCTAAACCCAGTACTATCGGTATTGTCCTACTGCTATTTGGGATTATATTTTATAAAGCATATTGCTAGAAGTAAAAAATTGTTCGGCATCAAATGTTTTAAATTATTGAACTTGATTTTTTTGAATTATAACCATCTTCACGTTCGTCATTATCAAAAGCAACGACAAACGTATGGTATATGCAAATTTACTGTTAACAATGTTGATCTGTACCAGACTGTTTACTCATACTCTAGCCAGCTCGCACAGTAAGGATGGGATTTTGAATAATTAATAATATATATATGATATATATTTTAATAACAGAATTTTTACCATTACTTAATATTAATATTTACAAATTTATCGCCATTATATGTTTCTATAGGAATATTATTATTAAGTTTCTATTATCCGAAATCAATACAGTGATCTCATTATTTATATTCAATCTAATAGAGTGTATATGCATTGAAGCACATTTTATTATTATTCAGTTTATATAGTCTTGTATGCAAAGGGCGATACACTAAAAATGTGGTTCGTAAACGCGTAGAGATTTTCCAATTCAATAATCAAAGAACATCTCATTAAATTAATTGATTGATTTAAATTTGTAAATGGATAAATATAATAATTTTTTTGAACCGAAAATAAATAAATTTTCTAAGAGGACAAAATGAAAAAAAAAATTAAAAGGTTTCAATCTAGGGGGGCTTGAATTTGAACATAAAATGGAATTATCCGCATATTATTTATTTTCTTCTATACAATATATTTCGAAAGGAGAACTTCAACACTCTTAACGTAAAGGAAACTTTCACATTATGAGTTTGAAAAGTCTTTTTTTCTTTTTTTTTTAATAAAATAAATTCTTTTAAATTGGTCACTACAATATGAAAAGTGTAAACAAATTCAGAAATTTCCTTAATAAGTAACAATATTGTTAAAAATAGAACAGAATAAAATTGTATGTTAAGAAGTTTTATATATTGAAAATCATAATAATCTATACTCTCATATAAAAATTAAAGTTATTAAGCTTTCTTTAATCTGAAATGAGTACCGATTTCATTAAAATTATTGGTGATGAAATCACGTGAAAAGCGACACTTTGTGGAGAAGTCCATTGAATGTAACACACCGATTTTTAGGTGATTCATCGATCAAACCTTCGAACGCATCGAATTTGACGATGTTATAAACATTTTAAAAGAAGTTAACATCCAGCTAGACATAATTGGTCAATATAGCAGATAAATGTTAAGAACGCAACGCGAATTAATATAAATGGAAAACTACTGTTACAATTACAAAAATGTAGAAATGTAGATTATCTTGTAAACGTTAAAAGTACGAGAGGTATTGTTTTAGAGAGGGATATGCATAATAACCAACCGCGTAATTCGAGTGTATCCTTGAGCATCTACGACACGGATGTGGCCTCCAAAATGGAAAAATCGTGGTGATGTCCGCCATTTTCACCATTTAAACAGACACATAGTAAAGCTACCTGATTGTGCCTATATACAAAACATGCGCCAGGATACCATGCATCTTTCTTTCTAAATCGACAACCCTCTATCTGCAGTCGTTAACGAGATATTCGAACTTTTGTTGCAAAACTTACCCTCTTGCTGATTATGTTCTCCTGTTACAATTCCAAAAATGTGGAAATTTGTGGTGACTTTAACTTAA
>JANSTX010054031.1:0-11406 GCA_027564355.1 Penthetria funebris | reverse complement strand
TATGCATATCATTAATGTTTGTATATACAAGCGTGTACTTTAAATAAGATTATTCTCGTATATGTTCTGTTTTTTTCCTTTGGTAAATTTTACTTAATTATGTAATTTATTCAAGTTTTAATATTGCAGATGGACTATGTAAAAAATGTGATTAATTTAGTACAAGTATTAAGTACGGTTGAAAAGAATTCCTTTTTGGATAACGTGCAACTAAACTACTGACTATATACATAAGTCGGATATTGAATCAATCGATATGATACACAAATTAATATTACTTGTTTTATTGTAAATAAACAGCACAAATCTATTTATAACGTACGAGGGCGGGTTAATAATGAAGATAACAATTTAACAAAGGGATTACTTTCCTGGTCAGAAATCAATTTATTTTTCGACATAATCGTCTTTTAACTCGTTCCATTTTACACAACGATATTTCAATTCGATGATCCCAACGAAATAATAGGATTCGTTGGAAACATGCGCATGTTGCGTGGATGACTTTCGATTTGGACCCAAATCGCAATCTAACGGGATATATTCTCATGTTCGGAATGAAGAATGATTGACAAATCATTTCATATAATTCATGCAATTTTGTCAGGCAATTGCCAATGTGTGATCTCGTGCATTATGATGATGGAAATGCATCTTCTATTGTTAAATGCGGACGTTTTTCAATGATTTTATAATGTTCGATATCCTGTATGGGTTAAATTTAAGAATTGAAATTGGACCTACTTGCCGTTATACAATCGAATGAAATTACATAGCTTTATTTCTGATGACAATACAATATATTATGTTCTAATATCTCTTTAAACCAATACCATGATGCCATGTAAAGATGGCGACTACTTAAATAAGTATCAAATAAACGGGTAGAACATGTAAGTGATGTCACTCTAAATTCAATATAAGGGGAACGCCTTAAGATCATAAAGTATTTTTCGCTCGAATGATGGCTTAGGAATTAAAAAACTGGAAAACATAAAACTTATTGGCAAAAAACCGTGCATTATCAATCCACTCTCAGACGAACTAGAACTAGGATTAAAAAATACTATCATTGTAACATTGACGAAGTTAAAGAAATATATTTTAATTTCAACTTTGTTTATAAACATTATAAACTCGAACAATATAGCATTAGCTTTATAAAATAAGATAAACCAGAACGAGTTAATGGTGGTAACTGGCATTTAATTAAGCATTTAATTAAATAGTTTCAGAACGATGAATTATACTAATATGCATAAATTGCATACAAGTATTAAATAAAAATATGACGTACTAATTTATTAAAGGCTTAGTGATGTTTCAAATTAATTTCATTAATTTATTTCATTTGGTATAGGAAATTATTCATATGTTTTAAAATCAACTTACCAATTTATTAACACATTTGTATGGGATGATTAAAGTAAATTTTGCACTATTCAAACGATTATGGTTAAAGTGATGGATATCCGGATAATCGTCGTGTCAAAGTAGGGTTAAATATACTTAAATATTTATTATTTAAGTTGTATTATTAAAAAACGCGTGAACGAACAACAAGATAGAAATTAGTGTTCTCAAATTGTTTGCACCAGTTTTAATGGAACAACACACCACACTATGTTGTTGATACTTTAATATGGAGTTTAACCTAACGGCTTGTAGACTGATTGACGTTATGTACAAACTTTGAAGAGTAAAGACATACCACCAAATTTGCTAAATTTGTTAGAACTGAAAGGGATGAACTTAAAATATAAAATACCCGTCGTGGTAGCGCAGTGGTTAAAGCACTAGCCTAGAACGGCGGTAGACCGGAGTTCAAGCCTCACTGTATACAAAATTTACAAAAAACAGAATAATAAATTGTAAATTTATCACTTTGCGACTTAACCAGTGGTTGAATAATAAAAAACAAATTATTAAAAACAAAATCTGTCTATATGGCCACAGGCTAGGACATTAAAAGAAGAAAAAAGAAGAAGAAGAAGAAGAAAATATAAAATGACAAAATATTAAATTGTATGCTATCAGTTGTACTAACGAGTCATTCATTTTGGGTCATAAATAACCTACAACCGATTTATGCACATAAAAATTCAAACTGTAATATATACTTCATATAATATTCATCTACTGATACAGCTATATTGTCATTACTTTTCGGAGTCGGATCTACCTTAAAACTAATTTATATTCGCTATATCACATATAATCTTGAGATTAATAAAGCAGACGGTTCTTATGATTTTCGGTCTTGTATTGTGCGTTCAGTTTACAATTGTAAGAAATGTGTCAAATATTTAGCCTATTTTATAAAGTAACCTAAATTTATCCCAATCCAATTAAAGGCCTATATTAAATATATATGATTTCAACTAAATTTCAGATAGAAGGCGTGTAAATCTTGTTAAATTCACAAATAAATCACTATTGTGTTTGACATCTTATAAATAAACTACAAGCTCCATTTTTGCTGCGCAATTATTCGGATTTTGATTCTCTCTGAACGCACATCAATTCTAAGCTTCAATGGAATGCTTACATGCGTTTGGCGAAAAATACTGAAAGAAGAATTGTTTTTTTTACTTGAACTAATGACCTCCGAAAAATTCAGTATAAGTGTTCACACATATCTTTACTTTAGTTGTAAATATAGACAAAGTGAATTATAAGATTATGTAATAACAAATTATTTTGAAAAAGTGAATATATTATACAATTTGGTGACATTCGTCAACTGTCTAAAAACTTTATTATATAAACTAAATCTTCTGCATATTTATAATATTTTCTATTTTCTATTTTAAAAGTAATGTAGCTATGGTGGACTGACTTCAACAATACCATAAATAAGGATATATCATAGTCGAACTAAAATAACATCGAATTAAATTAAATTATATGAGTACTTATTTAGGAGATCCGATTTATCATATATATTAGGGGTGAATAATAATGATATGAATGCATATGACATGAATTTGTCAGCATTAGTTCCGGTATACCAAACACGAACAGGTTGGTTTTAAATCTGGTATTTTCAGCACCCAGTATAACAATAAAATAATATTATTCTATATTCTTATATTATTCCTCATTCAGAGTCGTCACTCCGGTTTTTCAACAAATTTCTACACAATTTGGTACCTATTAACATTGAATTTGTGTAAGTTTTATTATTTGTTAGCCAAAGAAGTCTCTTATTAAAATATGTCAGCTTAAAATAATAATAATAAAGCAAAAAAGTGACCAGGAATTAAAATTCGATTAATTTGTGTGAAAAGGAAACATTTCTCGAATACTGCAATTGAACTGAATGCATTCCACAAAGTAACTGCATATGCTGAATTATTTAAAGAATGTTCATGAATAACCAAATTACTATACGGTAAAATGACAAACTAATTGCATGAAATAAATGTTCCAGGTTCGTGTCAGTATTAATTTGAAAACGAAAAGTAAGATGTCTAAATTAAATATAGTCTTCCAATGAGGATACCCAATTTATATTAAAATAAGATGAAATTTGATTAAATCGTCTGAAATTAATATTACTGAATACAGGAGTGCAAGACGATGGTATGTACTTTGCAAAGTTGGTTGCACCTAAGCGCGTGTACAGGTTGCGGATAGTGGAACGGTCACCATATATGGAAAATGGTGGCGCAGACAATTAACGGACATGTTGGAGGGTCTCTGAGGTTACTGTGTGGCTGTGTGACCATTTAAATTCAGAGTCTAAAAACCAAAATATCATATTGCCGAACATGAGCGGCAATACAAATAGCTCACATTAGTTTACGACAGCTAGAAATAACAAATGGCTTAATATGTCAATTAGTTTAGCAGACTGCCTGTTAGACTATAAATTAATACCGCTCAAAGTACTAGAAATTTAGCCTCGGATAATGGATTGGATTTCGATAACGACGATTCGGCACGAACACGGACAAAATGAAAATGGAAAAAGAATATATTGCGATCTGTTTGCTGGAATATAACATCGTTTAACAATGGAGATCAAGAACTGTTAATGAAAATGAAACATCATAAGATTGATGTTTGTGCTTTATCTGAAACAAGATAGAAAGGATAATGCACAAATAAATACAATGTTTTCATATATAATGACAAAAATAAGGACCAACGGTTTCATCCGGGTGTTGATTTACTACTGCATTATTAATTTGAACAATTCAAAAAACAAATATTGAATCCATTATGGATGCAAGGACAAGGCAGCTTTATCAGATCAGATTACAACTTAAAATCTTGAACAATTCCATTAACGATAAGGGTAACAGGCAATCAACTGGTCAGTATCATTTGTTTTGCGAACGATGCTGTTATTATGGCAGAAAATGATGACCATTTCAACGTCTATTATTTTCATTTAAACAAGATGCTGAAAGCATAAACATAATGATATTTACCATGAAAACAAAATTAATTGTTATAAGCAAACCAATAAGATGCGAACTAGTGGTAGAAAACATACCAATTGAGCAAGTTACTGCATGTTACTGCAGATGATCGTTATTAAACCAATATCTGGATGCATCAATATCTGGACGACATTAGGAGAAACAAGTTCATGTTAACAGAAAGCAAAGTACGAATTTATAAAACATGCGTAAGACCTATTTTAACATATACAGTGAAACCCCGCAGAGATACGTCCAAAACTAAACAACTTATGTAGACAACAGAAATGTAGATCTTACGAAATGTCATCCACTTAGAGATTGAATGAGAAGTAATGATATACGAAATGAATGTCAAATTCAAGACATATTAAGATGGATTAGAACCTGAAGGCGTTATTGGAGAGACCATGTTGAAAGAATGCCAGATAATAGAATCGCAAATATTGTAATGAAACAACACCCAGGTGGAACACGGTTCATAGTAAGGCCTCCGAATAGATGGCGAGAAATTTGGAGATCCGCATCTCAAAACTAAATTGTTAGAAAAACACAGATGACCTAACTAAAGAAGAAGAATACAGGAGTTTAAAAAAAATCATTAATTTTATGAGAACAATCATTCAAAGGAAACACTACCATGTGGTACACAGTACAGAAAATGTGATACAATTATAGAATTTTCCATGAGTATAAGAATTTCATGTTGAATTATAGATGCAATCACCCATCTTTACCTGCACGTGGTGTCACTCTGGTAACTCGATAACGATTTACACAATTTTGGGAATGGGCTTGTGATCAACGGTAAAAATATGGTGTTAATGTTGTGCGGTTGAGTAGTTGAAAAAAGGTTTTGACAACAAACTACAACCAACGTGCGTTGAAATATTCTAAATGTACAAGAGCACATTTAGAGTTTAGAGTGGTTGTATAAGAGTTAAGTGAAAACTGTAGTACGTTATCATTAAAACCAAATCAGAGGGTGATGACGGATAAAAATGAAACATATAAATTCAGTTGTTAAAATATAAATCCAAATTTATTTTTTTGATGAAAATAGGGCAAAATTTAGAACCAATAACCACATAAAAGAATTAACTGTATAAATTGAATTATATATTTCATGGACGAACCACAAAATCCACTAGTTATATTATATATAGTATATAGCTATGATAATAACCAGAAATTGGAGTACTATATTGACACTTTTCTTATGAAAAAAAAATTACACAAAACTCAAGTTATGTATTCAGATGTGCTAATATCTGATTCCGCTTTGTTCCCCAGAGCCACTCAAAATGTCCTTCACAAAATCATATTATTAAACTATAAATTTTCATATTCATAAGATTTGAGTGTACGTATGTCATTACTCCTAACTCCTAGCTCATTCATACTATAAAATACATAGTTCTGTTACTATTCTACAATAATAAGACCTATCCATATAAACTCTTATATTAAATGAAAAAAATCTTTGACAGGCTTTAAAAAGATTTACAAGTACTTGAAAATAAATACTTATTAGGTATATAATACTCGCATATAATATTCAAGTGTACTTATGTGTCTCTTGCCACAAAAAAATAGGAAATATTTTACTTAAATCTTAGCATTTTTTCATCTCTTATGTGTTGTATTATAAGTTGTTCAAACCTTTTTACAATGCGTATTTGAATAAATTTAGGTACATTATCCATTGCCTTTTCTAATATATGAAAGCAATCCTATATTTTATATCTATATTGCATCTGTTATATTAACAATCCCTTACAGGAGATTATCCAAGATGAAATTCATATAATATATGTATTTATATTATTAAGTACTGTGGTAATATTTACAAGAGATTATACACGTTTAATCGACCTCAAATGCTACTATAATAACGTCAAAACGCCAGTACTGTAAATACAATTGTTGATGAACGGAATGTAAAGACTTTTCCTAAATTAATCCAAGAATAGTAGCTGTTTGATCAATTCAAGAAACAATTGCTTACTTCAATATGTTTCTTTAATCAAGAAACCGTACGTTTTTAATTTACTTGACGAACACAGAGACGGACGGACGGATATCCTCGCGCAAATTTTTTTTTCATAATTCGTGTAGACCTGCAAAAAGTATTTATGCTACGATTATTAATTTCTAGCCTTGCATTAATAAAACAATTAATAGTTCCACTTTATGGGTCTAAAAAATTGATGTGTTTAGAATGCATTCTTAAACCAAGAACTAATTAGTTGAAATAAGAACAATAGCTATAACTACTTCTAAAACAAGAAAATGGTAAGCAAACGTATAGTTATTACTGCCAGTTATGACCTAGCATATGACCACCATACAGTTGCAAAAATCGATGTTAATATTATCTCATATCACAATTCAATAAAAATAAACAACAATGGTTGTATACTATAATAAATCAAATTACTATCAAATTACTCAATGTTTCAAATTAAATTATGTTCCACCTTTGTATATATACTATATAGTATGGACATGGTCGATATATTTTCTTGGCTGTCTTTCTCACCGTTTCTCCTGTGGCGCTCTTGTAGGAAAAAATGGCTAAAGTCCACTTTATGGGGCGAGGGGCGCAGAGCGCCCCGCGCCCCCTTAAAAGTTGCGCCTCTATGAGTGTGTTACGAATCTAAGTCAAAGTAGCGTCGCTCGGCCATACCCCTTCCGCAGAGGTGCAAAATATTTTTTTTTCAAAATCACTTTTTTTGTCATAACATGGTGTAAAGTCAACGTAGAAATTTTGCAAATATATTTTTGGATAGGTATTCATAATTAGAATAATTTAAACGCCCACCCACCCCCCAGAGCCTAACCGGGTTTAAAAAGTTGTTTTGTCAAAATCTCTTTCTTTTATCAAAATATGACGTAGGGTGAACTGTGAATTTTTGTAAATATTTTTCTAGATATATTCATGATTAGAATAATATTTGAATAGCTTTCACCCCCAACCCCTTTAAAATTCAGGTTGTAAAGCGGTTTTTACACTTTATTTTTCATATCTGATTGAAAAATTAAACCTAGAAATAGAATGCTTGCTATTAATTTAGTTAGTATGAATTTGTTTTGTGAAACGACATCAAGTAATAAATTTCAATTATGTTCATAAATCAATTTAATTTATTTGAGTGGTCGCGTGAAAATGAGGGTTTGGGGTTAGTTGAGAAACTGACTGAATTTGGTGTTATTCCAAGGGATTATTCATGTCCAAAACAACATCCAATGACCTTGCGTCGAGATGGGGACAATTTTAAATGGAGATGTAATCAACGGATTGCAATTTCTGGCCGAAAGGCTAAGATTTGCAATTACGGCATCAGTATGCGAACTGGTACATTTTTTGAACGTAGTCACTTAAGTGTACTACAAATATGCCAGTTCGTCAACTTATGGGTGTACAATGTACATTTAAATGTCATTGGCATTCAAATTGGTGTCAATAGTAATACCACTCTCGTTGATTGGTCCTCGTATGCATCTCTCAATTGTGAGGGATACATACATTTGGCAGTCAATCATTCAATTAATTTTGTTGACCGTGACACCGATACATGTACGAACACCATCGAATCGTCGTAGAGAGCTGCCAAACGTCATTACGAATCATCTGGACGTCGCAAATATTTCTATGGTGGATACTTGTAGAATGTGTAGAATACAAGGCAAAGATCCATTCATAGAATTTATGAAGATGATTGCTAGCTCTATAATCCCTTGGAACAACGTGTAAATGTTGTTGTTGAAGATGCTGATAATGATGATGAGGAGGAGGATGAAATTGAATGTTGAGAGTCGTATCGAATGTTTGAATGATGTCTATATGATGCATGAATGCAATTGTATGTGAGTTTGGAGTGTGTGAAAGTGGGATCATATAACTCATCGCGTCCTCGTCGCTGATCCTGGGTAATGCAAAGAATGAGTTTCTTGTAATATTGCTGGCAACATTACATAATAAATTTACACAAAAAATACCAATTAAAAAAATATATGTTTTGTTTTATACTATTCAAAAAAACTAGATTGAAATTTAAAAAATAAGAGGGTACTATTATTCAATATTACTATTTTGATACATTTTTGATTTTTTTTTTCTTATTCTTTTTTCATAATAAAATATGTATACATATTCAATATTAATATTTTGATGCCTTTTTGTTTTTTTTCTTTTTTCATAACAAATTTAAATACACATATTTGCAAAAAGTCTTTGAATAAAAGAAATACACGCCTACGCATTGACAAAAAAAGCAACAGGGGTGGAAAACGTGGATGAAATGCAGAATTACGACTCCTCAGCCCCAGAAAATTTTTCTCCACAAAATAATTACACCCCTAAATATTTACACAAAGATATATAATTATATTATTAGTATTATAATTACACAATAAGACCACCCCGGACGGGTAGGGAGGGGCGCGCGCGAGGTGTTCCCCAAACCCATTATATTTGAGTTAAATATCAACCGCAGTATTTTTTAGAAGGGTTAATTATTTTGGGGAGAAAAACTGAGGACTCGTAATTCTACATTTCAGCCACGTTTTCCACCCCTGTTACTTTTTTGTCAATGCGTAAGCGTGTAAACTAAAAATACAAAAAAGGACCAAAAATCAAAAAAAAAGTGTTAAAAACCGCGTGTGAATATCTACCTAAAAACATATTTGCAAAAATTCACAGTTCACCCTACGTCATATTATGATAAAAAAAGAGATTTTTAAAAAAATACGTTTTACACGCCTGTAGGTTCATGGGGGGAGTGAATTTGAAAATTAAATATTATTGAAAACAGCTAATAAACTATTTTCAATAAATAATCAAAATGGTAGTTTGCAGTTACAGCAAATGTTATAATATGAAAATAATTTGGTCACATCTCAGCTATTTTAAACATCCAATTGACTGGAGAAAAGATATTTGGATTAAGCATTCTGGGAATTCTCAAATAAAGAATGCCTTTCCAAAATCTATGTTTCTTTGTGAAGAAGATTTTTATGATACAGATATCCTTCCCAATTCTAGTTCTCTAAAAAAAGTACTACGTAAATCAGCAATCCCAAAATCAGTTGTATGTAAATGTACCGAAATTAAAATTGATCATAGTTGCAAAGCTTTATATGAAATGAAGTATAAAAACAATAATGTTTCAAGAGAAATAACGACAATTAAACAATTGCAATCGTTAGTAGACCCAACACCGAGTACATCATACAATCCAATAGAAGAAAATAGAAGCGCTTTATTACGTACTCCATCACCAACAATGATATTAAACAAGAGTTTACCTTTAAAAACGTACGAAAGAGATTATACACTATTCTCACCAAATAACACCTTCACACATTTCACCTTCACAATTTCCGTCACCTCATAATAAAAGACCTTCAGAAACATCAATATTAAATGCAAAGCGACAAGTGCCACAACATAATTTAGATACACCAAAAGACTGCTTTTCAATTCTAAATATGCATATCCGAAGAGTTAGAATATGATTTGTGGTCTGACATTATTTATGGATTTTGTGATTTTGGTGAAAAGGGCCGTAATGAAAAGAAGTTATTTTTTACTTTATGATGTCCCACACTTATTTAAAAGTATAAAAAAAAAATATAATAATATTGAAATAAATGGAGCTGTCATCTCATGGGATATTATAAAAACGATATTTGAATGTGATACTGGATCAATAATTAGAGACTTCCATAAACTGACACACAAGCACGTATTTCCGAACAGTTTTGACAAACTTTGTGTTAGACTCGCTACCCAAGTTTTTAATAGCAACGTTGCTATAGGTATACTAACAGCAATTCAAACAAAATGCTTTAGAAATCCTGCAGACGAAAAAATAGCATCTGATACAGCAACATTTATAGCACGATTAAACATATTGTTCGATAATTTAAATTCAGTTGACAAATTCTCTGAAAACCCATATAAAACACTCATCGCAAATAACTCGGAAACCTTAGATAATATTAAACTATGTAAGAAATGGATTCAACAATGGAAGTCATCTGGAACTATGCCAAAACCGTATTGCTTGCTGGTCTTCTTCAAACATTGAATGGCATAGACAAATTATGGAATGAACTAAAAAATGATTAGGAACAAAAATATCTGTTAACTAGTAATTTTAACCAAGACCCAGAAGAAAATGTTTTTTCTATGATTAGAAATAACAGGGGTTCTTATGAAAAGAACCCATCGGCTCTTCGCTTTAAAAGAACCTTAAAACTAATTATATTTCAGAACCTGAATCTAAGCAAAACACTAGTTACAGTGACTCAAATGCAACAAATTTATTAGCTTTTCCAGAAAATGAAATAGCAGAGGATACAGACAATGATTTGGTAGATAATTTAACTGAAATTAACAGAAAAGAGAAAAATCGAAATTTCAATAACAACATTTTTACTGAAGGTTTCGAAAAATTATCTGACAACGCTACACTGTATTATATTGACTTCCTTGTGCATAAATTATGTGAAAAATTATGTTGTTGTAACGACTGTGTAGGTTATTTAAAAACATCAAATAATCCTGAAAATTCTATATTTTAATTAGACTTAAGGCATTTGACACTATTAAAACCAAAAGCGAATATGGTTCGCTAACAACTCCATCACCACAATTTGAAGAGGACGTAAAAGGTATTTTGCACGTTTTTCAAAATATATTTACCGAAATAATGCATGAAAAAAATGTATTAACATTGTTAAAGCAACAAATTATCAATAAAAAATGTAATTGCATTTTAAAAACATTAAATGTAGTAAAATTGAACACATAACAATATAAGAAAATTTTATAATTATTGGACTTATAAAATTTACAATAAAAAACATAAATAACCATTTAAAATTATGTAAAAACGAGAGAAATATAATTGACATCGCCAATTATTGTAGGCCCTGGGAATTGTTTAACGGATCACAACATAATATA
>JANSTX010054030.1:0-11409 GCA_027564355.1 Penthetria funebris | reverse complement strand
TTGCATTTAATTAGAAATTGTTTATGTTAATTAAATACAAAACCGAAAGAAGAGGAAAATTAAATTTTTTTAAGTTTTCTTTAACATGTTTATTTTGATTATAAATAGCAATGGTCGGCGCTAAAGTACAATTTATTGAATATAAAATCATATTATTCAAAATATTAAAATATTAATTTTGAAAGCAGTAAAAACACTATAAAATTTCGATTAAAAATAATAAATCGGTCTGACGCCAGTATTTATGATATGATTTTATTAATTAAAATAAAATGTATTTATATATGCGGTAACGTGTATATATACCAAAAACAAAAAAAAAAGAAGGCATTTGATTTAATTTGAAATGTGATACCTTTTTTTACTATATATTTTCATATACTATTATATATATATACATGTAAACACCTTAAATTTAATTGATCTAAAACCATATACATGGGTACACAAAAATAAGCATTACATCAGATAATATAGGGATCACTGATTATATTAGCTTAATTAGGCAAAGTATTAAAGTAATATTAATTTGTAAACAAATAAATGTTCCTTTAGTCGAAGATCGATACCTTTCAGAGAGATAACATAGAAAAAGTAGAAATTCATCAGATTTGGTATTTCAGCATAATTATTTCAATTATAATACTAAAATATATTATTCATGCCTGTATTTATTAAATGAGAATACCAAACATTTTGAAATAACAGCATAATTTATAGTAATATACTGTTTTTATTGTAACATTTCATATTTATTTATAGTATCAAGCAATGCGTACTGCAAATATTATTGCGGATTTGCGCCAATACTATAAATTCGAAATATGTAAATTTAAATAAATTTAATTAATTGATATAATGTTTAATTTGAGAATGAATGAATAATCATTATATTCAATTCAATGGTATCATAGAACTATTCTTTAATTCTTTAAACAACAATGTATTGCACTTCGTTTCCAAACTCGATCATTCGTTTATCTGTCAGACTCAATGGCAGGAAATTAATTTCATTTAACTTTCGGTTACATCAACTATAACCTCAGGCATTTCTGATTTAAAATTTAGAGATTTAAAGATTTAGAGTTAGACATAATAAAAATCCAATACTTTTTCCTAACACTCAAATCGATAGTCCATTATTTTGCTTTCGCTGTGCACATGTAAAGTGTTTACTATTTTTTTATTTATAATTTATTCATTTTTCATAGTTTAACATTACAAACATAGTTAAAAAAAAAACAAATTATAGCTATTATATATAATTTGTATATAGTTTAGAAATATGTTTACTATGTTGCTATTTATGGGCACATAACACACCATATATAATTAAAATCTAATAAAATAAAATCAAGAAATTTTATGTGCATTTTATTGAATCTTTAAATAAAAACAAATATGAAAAAATTTAAACATAAAATAAATTTGAATTATCATTTTGCAACAGTTAAATTGTTAAAAATATATGATGGCTAACCAATATTTGGTAGGGAGATAGATAATGTTGATATCAGAGGAAAATTGGAACACTGAGTTCCTATGTATCATACTAAGAAAAGCACATAGTTTGATAACTGGTAACAGACATCTAATCTTTCAAACATTTTAGGGTATACTTTACGTATGGATTTGTTCATATGTTACGTGTTTATAAGTTAAAAGTAAGTTGCACCATTTCCAATAGCTAACATTGCAATTATACGCAGTAATAGTTAACATTGCAATAAAATAGAAACAGATCAGAAATTAATTCCAAATTAAATTAAATAGTGTGGAATAATTGTTAAGTGAAAAATCCAATATCAAATGATTTTTTTTTTAATTTCAAAGGGATAATTTCTTTACTTTTTATGTCAACTTGTGAAGGGATAGTATAGTATATGGTATTGTAAAATTTAAGAAACTTTATGAAAACAACAGATGCCTAAGTAACAATTCTGTTCTCCTAACAATACATAATTTATTTTACTTTGCCATCATGTTATTTATTGATACTTTTTACTTGGTATACATTTACTTCTGTTATCATGATATTTCAGCGGGAAAATGATTTATTTGCACAATCAATTAATGTTATATTATACAACATTTTTTTTATTTTTTTTACTCAACCTATAATTTTTAGCTCAGATGCACAATTATGTCAAATTCTGTTCCAATAAAAGCTAGAATAGATCAATATCAATTGCAAAAGCATTTTTGTTTAGATAAAGATTTAAATATATTTGTTGTAAATTTAAAAATTCCGTTCAGTGTCTGAAAGAAACGATTTAAGATTTTCATGTGAGTTTTTCCACCTAAAATTCTGTTTGAATGCCTTAATTATATTAGTTCAATTTCAAATTGGTTTGTTATTCTATGGTATGTAAAATATTGCATCTTATAAGATTGAATAAAATAATTATTTATTATTTGCCAGTGTTTTATTTAAGAATGGAATTAATATGAATTTTAATAAATCAATTTAATTATACTTAGACCTGTCTGAGGCTCTCTAAGATTTAAAATTGATTGAAATTTAAATGAAATAAAGAGAAAAAAGAATATTTCTATATTAATCCAATAAAAACAAAAAAAAAGATTATAAATTAATTTACATATCAATGGAATTAAATTTAGGCGCCAAAAGAAACTTTAAATATTGTTTTTCAGTTATTCATCATTTATGTATAATATATTTATATATATATGTGAATATATATATATATATAAAGGAAACGTGTATATTCTACCTACTACCTTGTTATTCCTAGTTTTTTTTTTCTTTTATTTTGTTCGGGATTCTTTTTTAGGATCATACAAATGTCTAGGACTTACAAAAAAATTCATAGAATTACATATCATTTCAGAAATTTGTCAAATATCACGTTTCAATTCACAAATTATATCATTATGTTTATTGTAATACACCTTTTGTTAAACTCACGAACAAAAATATATACTATTTTCGTTTAAATTTGAAAGAATTATAACTAAATCTTCTTGGCCAAAAGAAAATAAGCAAAAAAAAAAAATAAAATAAAAACTAAATAAAAATGGGTAAAAAAATAGCTAAGCGAATTATCTCATAAAAATATTTTTATGGTGTGTTACACCATTGTTCAAATAATTGGCATCACTTTATATACTGTGCCACAAAAAAAAAAGAAGCCAGTAAAATCAATCTGAAACTCTACTGTAAACGTGTGAACGGCTTAGTTTTTTGGATTATATCCTATTTATTTTTTTTTACTTTTTTTTTATATATTGTAAATATGCAAATATTTTTGAAATTCTTAGTATTTTATTTGAGAGTTTTTCTGAATATAGTCATATAATTTTGCAAGTATCAATTCTTTAAATTCTGAGAATACAACAGAATAACAATATTATTAATGTTAATTATAAGTAAAATTAATCAATAATTTCTATTAATTCAGTGCCATTCAAAATCTTTATCGAAATAATAATTTTAAGTATCATATAAGTACGTATAGTCCGTATAATCAAAATACTACATAAGTACTTACATAATAACAATTCTACGAAATATGGTTAACACACAGGCAGAGTGATGTGTAATGTGTATGAATAGAATGATATTGTCTTTTATTGGTTGTGTGTTCATTTTTGGTGGCAAATGGAGTATAACCGATAAAAATCTAAGTAGACCAGATCATAGCTTCAAGTCGAATACAAGATCAATTTTATTTCAGATGTATAATCGATACTTAAGGTATTTGTCGACATAATGGAAAATATTTTATCAATAAACTAAGTAACTGTTAGTTTTATGCAATTGTCCACTGAATTATTTAAATTTAATAGAGAACAACTATATAATTGATTGAATATTAAACTAAATGCACATTGGCAACAACAAATTAACATATTAGTTCCGCTCTATACATCCATGTGGTATGGATCCAGATGATCAAATCGACATACTTCAATTCAACACTATTTTTTTTTAAAATAGTATTTCTACAACGAACATACGAACTAAACTACTTCTGAAATCAATGAAATCATTTTAATATAGACTTGACCAATACATAAAATAGGTATTTTTCTATATTGATCGTTATTTTTGTATATAAATGTTTTCATTGGAAAATTTAGATCATGTGAAATACAACAGAATTGGCAATATTTTTATTATACTGACATCAGAGCAGTAAATGGTGCCCTTATTTAAAGACATTTATTCAATAAAGCTATAAATTTATTATTATATTACTTTAACCATCAAATTATACTGAGTATTTTATTTTTTTAAAATATATGTGGTTTTATTATGTGTACGTACGTCTTTATATTTTACTTTTCTTTATAGAATTAATTATTAAATTTCTGGTAATCGAATATAAAATTTAATTTTATTAATGAATTGATGTATATAGATGATAATAATTCAGAAAAATAATAATGTATTTGCATAAATGTATAAATAGAATCAATGAACATAAAATTTGTTTGTAAATACTAATTCTAATATAATATTATTCACAATAATAAATCATATTTTTTATCAATATATATATATATATAGCCAGCCGTGCCATCAAAATAAACTTCATTGGACGGATGATCTGTTCGGTTTCCAATTCAATATTATTTTTACTATTATGTGAGACGTATTTTAATTAAAACCTTAAACTCATTTAGTAGATTTTCCTAAAAATAAACTGATAAAATGATCGCTGATTCTGGCCTGAATAATGGAAAGACAGTTTCTTCTTTTGTAGTTCTTTACGTTGATGTTGCATTTGTCGATGCTTGGGTATACTGGCTTTCTTTGATTCTTCAATGAATAAAGCGATGCTATATATTTGCCACATTTTAACAGGTTATTTATCACAACTATTTTTAGATTTTGAATACTATAATTTGATATACTGCGATGAATACAGTATTCGCGATCAATATCCTGAGATATCTAAAGTTAAACTCTCCGGAAACACGATCATTAGATTTTTCAATTATATATTATACGAATATAGTTCACATACAATGTCTTAAACTTTGTATATAATGATCTCATAAATACACTATTCAGTCTACCGAAGTTAGATTGCGTATTCATTTGGCTTGAGATAGTCAAATTTGATTGCAAATTTTATAAAATTGTAAAAGTGGCATGAATAAAAGAAATATTATATTAAATACTATCATACAAAATATTAATCAGATTTCAAAATTGATGATAGAATTCTATATTAAACTAACTAACTGTATTGGGTATAAATTATAAAATGTATGTCCTAAATGAAGGCTATTTTCAAGTAAATCATTTGTCCTCATTCAATTATTTTATCTAGATTTTTTTCCAATATACGGTGTGGCACCGTTCAAAAAAATATTTGATATTCTCATTTTTCTGCACAATATTGTATTTTAAAATACACCATCTGTCTAATGAAATATTTACAATGAGAATAAATAGATGTATATAGCTGATTGTGAATTTTTAAAAGCGAATATATTAAGAGAACAAGTGGATTAGTGTGTCTGCTAAATATTAGCAATAATAATATAAAAAGAAAGTATATACTATAAAAATGATCTAGATGACTAGACACAAATATACAATGAGAAAATCATCTCAATTTTAGTGTAGTGTAAATATATAAATTTATTATCTTCCAACAACAATTAATCGATATATTAATATCTAATAGAAATCAATAGCACATTTTCAGTTCGAACATACAAATTAGAACCATATAAACTTTTTGCAATATCGCATTTCAGCAAACATTAAAAGGATGAAATGTCATCTACAGTTACATAAAAATATTATAATAGTTAGATGCAAAATCCAGACATCATTCTTGCAAATAAAAGTATGTACTGGTGATTCCTTAGCTTCTATTTGGTTTCAATTTCAAGTGGAATAATAATTTTATTTATATGAGGAATATCTGGAGAGTATTTATTAATAGTTGCCCATGGACTTTGTTCTTCTGTGTTATTTTGTTTAGTAAAAATTTCTTATGAAGATTATTAAATAAAACTATTTCTTGATCTTGAATTTCTATATTTAAGATTTTATATAATTTTTAATTAATAGTTTTATGTAGGATCAGTTATGGCATAACCAATTGTAAATTTCAATATTTTCTGGATATTAGTTGTTTGATATGTGCTTATTTTGGTTGCCTAAGTTTTGTTTGTATGATGTTTGCAAAATGTAATTAGAAATTTTGATGGAAATTAAAAGGGGGGTCCAAAATTGTTGATCTTATTGGATTCCGATAAAATTAATATTTCTATAAACGGTTTTTAATGATTTTTTTTTTGTCATACATCATGATCGAGTCGAATACTACACAGTCAAGATTGTCAATGTTTTTCTTATCGAATATATTTATTTTGTTTCTGATTATGTTATTTAAACAATTAATTTATCATTTCTTAAACAACCGTCAGTTGTTGCATTTCTTTTGGTTGTTCGACGAAATCTATAAGTGCACTTTATAATGAGCTGAAAATAATAAAAATTATGATGTCTATGGTCTTAAATTTTTATATGAGAATTTTCACGTATATATATTTGTAATGTGTTTTAGTAATGAAAAGGAATCGTCTTGTAATTCGATTCTGAATCTATAGAATTAAGAAAAGTGGAATACTACAGATTCTTCATTATCTTGTATCTATGATGAATATATAAGGAAGGTGTGATCTACTGCAGATAGAGAGTTTTCCCTTTAACATTTTCATCAATATTTTTTATGTGACGTATACTCAACAGAATTTATTTGCTTTATAAAAAATATTTGAAACTGTTTAAGTATTAAATGACTATGTATAAACCATATCGAAATATGATTAATAAGATTACATTTCGCAAACAAGTCCTAGTGTTATACAATCCTTACACATGTCATAGGATATTGTTAACAATCAGTGTCACCAAATGGTTTACGTTTTACAAATTGATATTATCAAATATTGTCCAATATTGGATTAAAAAAATTTTTTTTGTGATACTATTCTAGACTATAATGCGTTTTTTATGTGCAAATTTAAATTTTTTTTTTTTATTCAAGTAGTTTTTATTCTATGTGGATTCTTCACGAAAAAAAAAAACACAGTAAAACTAAATACGTTCATCGTTTTTATAATGAGATTTGCGTTATTATCAATAAATGTTAAAAGTTTTAAAAATTATACTTATATTTTATAATAATAAAATTAAATACTTTTATATTATGCATTACCATTTTTGAAATCCTCAATGTAATAATACGTTCTCAATATAATATACCCCGTAATAAATGAATGAATGAAGATTTTAATCTTTTTTCAATGAAACATATATTTTTAATATTACATTTAATTCTATAATTTATGAATGACACTAAATATTGAATATTTTATATAAATAAATTATATGAAAATTTATAATAAAATATTTAATAAAATTATTAGTAACTGTTTTAACGATTATAATTTAAATTGTCTATAATTTGCTGATGGGTGGTCGTTTTAATAGAATAATATATTTATTTTAAAAAAAAAAAAACAATTATTTTAATAATTTAAATTATTAAATGGAAAACTTTTTTCACTAGAAATTCTATTAAATAAATGAAAAACTACGTTTTTACGGACCCACAAACTAGTAATATTTTAAATTCTTTATAATCTAAATCAGATCACTATATTTTAATTTTTATAACAATATTTTATGTAAATTATGCACAATTTTATGTAATTTTTCTTATTATTTATTCATTTTATCGTAAAAAAAAAAAAAAAATTATGTTTTCCTTTGAAAATTTTTTTACCGGTAAAAATACATGAAGATGTTAACACAACAATCGTCAACAGACAAATGTTTCGATTATAACATTTCTTAAAATCTTTTCAGTTTTCTGATTTCACTTCTTTTCATCATCAACGGATGGATGGTATGGTGGTACTATACGCAATTTGTATAGTATTGCTTTTATTGGTTCTTTTTTCATTCTGTATGTTGTTATCGTAATAGTCGTCGGATGCTGGGATATATAATTGGACATAATATTTTATGCTATGTATAGCAATTGAACAACTGGTAGTATAACTTATCATCATCATATAGTCTCCATCTATATATATAGATATATATATATATATATATATATATATATGCATATAAAATATATTATGTTTTGGCGGTATGGTACATTAAATGAATGTTACAATGAAGATGATGATGGAAATTTATGTTCTGTTTTGAGATAATCTTAATCAGCCTGCTGCTGCTGCTGTTGCTGATGCTGCTGCTGGTGCTGCTGCCGGTGCAGCCATTGCTGAAGGTGGTGGTGCTGGTGGTTGAATAAATACTATTTTTTTCTCTGTTAAGATAATTTTTTATAAAAATAATTAATTATGATTTTATGTGATTTGTTAAATGATCAATGTATTCTGTAACTATATTGGCATATAGTATAGGATACTATGATGTAGTAGGTATAGTGCGAAAATTATAAATTTACTTGTAGGTATTTAATAGTATAGAAAAATTAATTTAAAAAACGTGATGTACTTAGAGAAAAAATAATGTAAATTATATGAAAATATATTATAATATGTTACTATACTACATACTCGTAAAATATATAAATTATATGATAGTTAAGACATATTTATTGTGGGTTATATTATACGGCTTATATGGTGATGATTAATGATTATTTGTATTATTTGTCAGTTATTAATAACTTATTAATATTACGTATATATTTTTAAGTGTTAAAATTAATACTATATATACTAAACAATATAAATTTACTTGTATATAATATATATATTATACACGTATTATTTCATATTTACAATTAATTTTAAATTGAGATTTAAGTATGGATTATGAAAACTTGAAGTTCAAATAAAAATTTACTTTAAATATCATATAATTATGTATATACTTATAAATCATAATTAAGGATGCAAATAATATTTATGAATATGTTACAAATCATCATGTAATTATTCATTTGACTGATAATCGCATTTATGTTATGAAGGAAGTAATATAATTATTTAAGATTTTTAGGAAATTATTAAAAAAAAAATATTGTATATACATTTTAAGCTTTGAATAGAAATTGCCAAAATTATTAATAGGAAAGTATTAACGAGGAAAAAATTCCGATACCAAACATATATTATGTTTGGATTTAAAATTATAACAATGTTGCAAATGTTTATTATGAACATAAAGCCATTCGAATATATTTATCAATTACAATGATGTATATCTCATTTTTTTGTCATTTCTTTTCACACATTACACACATTTACAAGACATAATAAATGCCATCAACTGTCTTGAGTTTCTAACAACAATATTTGATACAATACAGTATATATAATATATCTGAAAAATGTATCTATTCCATATTTAACAACTTGGAAAGTATAGTAACTGTATTTCATATAAAAAATATGACATAAAATCGGCATATTAAATAATTATAGCAAACCTATTATAACCATGGACTCAACTGAGTGGCTATAATATAGATCATATTTAGAGGACATTATGATAATAACGTTATGTTCAATAAATTTATAATATATTTCATTGACATCATTGACGGCACCTACGTCCTAATTGGGATCCGTCAAAGGCTTAGTCGGATCCGCCACTGCTAACTAACCAATCATCATTGACATCTGCGCTACTCGAATTTTTTCATCTAAAAAATCGATTGGACTCAAATTGTTCAAAATTCATACACATTGTCGTCTCCACACAATCCTTAGTAATTCTTTGTGTAATTTTTTGTAATTGTTATAGTACTAATGCAATACAAATAGCATACCAGAGCGTATATTGCTTTAATAAGCTACTGGTAGTCGACCATATTCTAATAAGACACATCCAATCCCTCTGCCTGCATGACTTATAAAAATTATGCCAAGGTCATCCAAATATAGAACATGTTATACTCATGAATTTAAAAATTCCTAAATGCAAATTTGAATATAAACTTTTAGAATTTATGTGTAGACAAAAACCTTATGACACGAAAAATTGATGTGTAAGAAAAACAAATGAAGTTATAGTGGCATTCTATAAAGTAATCACATATGTATAGAACAAAAAATGCATAATACGAATATTAAATACGAGAATATGTATATTAAATCACTGAAAATAATTTATGCGTAATTAATTTTATCTGTTTTATAAATAATTGTGTCGCGTGACTTTATAATCCATTTAAAATAAAAAAACTACATAAATTTATTATATGGACTGTTGTGTAGACAGACGATGGTTTACTACGTTGATTTAATTAATATGTGTAATCTTAAGTAATCAAATACTATTATGTTTGATATGAATATTAATACTAATATTAATATTAATAGTAAAATTAATAAATACATTTTCGGCAGATATCGATATCATCAAAATGTCTTAGTACTTTAATAAAACATTTATTTAAACTTAAATTTATAATTATATTAATATTCTTTGCAAATTACTGAAATAAAAATCATAAAAAACATATTTAAATAAAAAAGTTATAAGGAATTCAAATCACAACGCATTTTGCGCCACCATGGATAATGACAAGACGCCAAAGTATCTCTGCAGTAAACTCATTCAGAAACATAAAGTTATGTGTGAAAAAATAAATGGGAGAAAAAAAAGCTATTCTTTCCGCAAACTAGTTCATGTTGCCACAAAAATTTAGATATTTGTTGACATATGTGTCCACGAAAGTCATGACATTATTGTATTATTATTTTCAATGATTTCTTTTAATAGTTCTAACGAAATCTTTATCGGATTTATTATTGATCGATTCCATCTGAAGTCATTTTGCTCACCACAAGTTTCAGTTTTACAGTTTACAATTCATCATTTATAACTATTCTTAAATATTAATATTGTTACACATTGTAATAATTTATTTAAAAAACATAAAAAAAATTTGAATTAGGTTTTCTTCACTATATAATCATATAAATTGCATTCTTTGTAAATTTTGTTCCAGAAATCGATCATTATTTTGTGAATTTAATATTTTAATAGCGTCCAATGTGTGCACATTTATATTTACTTTAAACTTTTGTCCAAGCCATTACATTATCTAGAGTTGTTGACAATTTTGTCTTTTAATCTACTCTCATACATCTGTTTTATATATTTATTTTTTTAATGTATTCTGGAGCTTTTACTTTTATTCTGATTTTATTTTCAAACGCTATCAACAATTCTTGATCCTTGTTATTGAACAACATTACATTCATTCAAACGAAGAATTTCTTTTAGTCTGAGAAATGGTCTGTTATATTATATAATGAAATGTATTTTTTTTCACATTTTAACCTTTGTATTTATTTACTATGTGCTGTATTAAAGCTTATACTTGATTATGTTCAATTAAAATCATCAAAAGTGTTTGTTGTGATTTA